>NNCF01126552.1:133686-199337 GCA_002313205.1 Laupala kohalensis
CCCTTGATCGGAATTGATGGAATACGTCCCTTGCTTGCTTCCGGAGAGTAAATTAGTTTATTGTCCTCCACGTGGTCATACGCAGTTTGTACTGTTTTTTGACAATAAATTTATTATGTATCATTTCCAAAAGTCCCTTTTTCTGAGTTTTCGTTCCTTTTCTGCAAATAACTCAAACAAATGAAGTGAAAAGACGTGTTGACGATTTCCCAACATTTTCGTCCTTCACCCTTCATCCCTTTCCGAGATAACAGAATTTAAAATTTTCATCAAAAAGAAAATATGTTACTACACATTCTAAAGCGATGTTACTTTCTTCTTGAATCCAGACAAATCACTGACGTAGTGCGTAGTGAGTAAAACACAAACAAAATCGCAGCGACGTAAGTTACGTAATGATACATTGTTGTATAATATCATTTAGTACTTTTCGCATATCCTATTTAAATTGTTCATGCTAAATACGAAGCCGAGAGGAACTGGCCTACAACTTGAAGATCATATGGGAACAAGTAGAGTATCTGCCACAATATTCAAGTAGGAAAATAAAAAAGACTTGCTACATAAAAGAAAACAATGATATTTTCATACAGAATAAAAAGGTTAGATTCTATTTCCTAGTTGATCAAGTTGAATGAATTATATTAATGCACGTTATATATTACTTATAGTATTCGTGATATTTTATCGACAAACTTGGGCATCGTATAGCGGAACCCCGGGCCAGTTTATTCTCTGGTTTTGGTTTGGTCACTTTGATGAACTGACGGATTGGTCCCTCGCTTGCTTCCAGAAGATGAATTTGCTTATTGTATCGTAAGTAGCGATGCGTAGATTGGTGAATTAGTTTTCTTATCTACATATCTATTCACAGAGCATGATATGCGATTAATGGACGAGAGGAGAAGACATAAAACAGGAGAGAGAGAACATAAGGACAGATGAAAAGGGCAAAGAACATGAATAGAACAAAAGGAAGGAACGAAGAGTATGACTTTGGAGCTTGAGGAAAAAAGTGAAACAAAATCTTATTTTGGTTACTTCTCAAGTATGTGAATCGAAGGTACCTAATAAATGATAATTCATTATCAAAAGAGTTGTTAAAAGACCTATGGATCCCGTGGAAGGTTCTATTCCGATACATCCCCAAACAGAAACGGATAAATACCCCGTCTGTGGTTAAGTACGTTCACTGTAGACTAGAAGCAACCAAGCAAACAGAAGAATAAACTCAACATGGATACGAAGCCACATGTGCCTATTCGAATGATACACGTTCTTCCCAACATATCCCCCGAAGCGTGGACACAAGACTCAACCACTGCAAGAGGAAGAATCTGAAAGGAAAACGGTAGCGCGTACAGAAAGACCCTTCTTCATTCCATAACTCAAGCTGTACCTGCTGGGCGTGGGAAGGGTCGCGGGAAATAGCCCAAGGACTAGTGAACGGAAGACCCTCTGGTCAGTAGGAGGGACAAGGGCCGACGGAGCGAGCCCTTGTCTTGAAGAGGTGACCCTTGAAGGCAAGCGCTCCAGGCGTGACTGGGCGTGGAAGGGCGCGCAAGAGCGCTAGGGAACTCCAGATCAATGGTAAGGTCGCGCAGGAAACGGAATAAATGGGGCTGACGTAAAGATGGGTCAAGGAGAAGAATCAGGGCTGGAGTAAGGAGGTCAAATTTCTCAGATTTCATTGTGGACCATTAGAACGTTTATGATAATACATTGGTATTCATTTATAATATACGTACACAAATTTGTATTGAACGATAGTGACTCTTAGAGAAACAAAAATAAAAGATGTATTTCTGGTGGAAATATGAATATTTTTAAGAGTTATTATTTAAAAAAATAATTCACTGTTGAAGAGAATGCCGAAAATATACAAGAGGAAGATGAAACTCGGGTGAATATCTGAATCTTTGGTTCAATTCCGATTGTGCTATTGATATAGGCTTTACAAAACATGTGTGTATAATATTAAGTAAAAATGTAGGAGTTTTCGAAGCACAAACTTGGTTAAGAAGAAAAATTCGTGTGTCTGTGTCTGACAAATTCTTCTCCCCCGTAAACTTGTTCAACATAATCCATTTTAATCATTCTTGTTTCGTCCCCTTAATGATGAAACGACGATTGCGAACTCAATAAATATTTTATAGATGACTTTTTTCATCTTTCCAGATTAAAAACATAGAATGACACATGATACAGAGTTATATTTATTCTCCGTTCATCGTTAGTGTTTAACACGTTAATAACAATAGTAGGTACTGAAAAATAATAATTATAGTTATCCCTTGTAAAGTCAGAATTGTGAATCACAGGATATTTTTATTTAAAAAATATTGAATATTCATTGAAGAAACAGATAGAAATGCAATTTCGTTGGTAAGGAGCGCAGTACGCAAAGATGCAGAAAAAGACTAACAATACAAAACATAATACACTCCTACTACGTGCAAGAAGGCCATAGTATCAATCTATTCGTTTGCAAGAGAGTCCACGAACTTAATTTCACAAATATCCCAAACACTTTTCCCATCAGTTAACTAGTTTAGGCCTAACGGAAAGGAGAGCTGCATTATTTCTTGGAAACAGATACTACCAGATAGCACTCTGACGTATTAGACCCCAGCGATGGAGTAATCCCGTAGTTCAAAATTGTAAACCCTGATGGAGGTGTTGTCCAATCGTATGGTGTAGTGGACGATACCCCAGTTATTAGAGCAGGAAATTCCACTTCGATTGCTGGTTCATTGACATATTCATCTGGCCGTAGAAATAAATCTCTTGTAAAATAAATTTGTGGTTTTACAAGTTTCATTTGTTTTAAGAAATTCTACCCCTCACACGAAAAAATTATTTCATTGATATGAAAATTCCGGATGAAAAATGTAAACTTGAGCACTCTATCTGTGTATATTTATTTCAGGATTTAGACCCAATTTCACGAAGTTCGTTTAATGCTTTAAACGAGATTTTCTGTGCAGTAATTCGTGATTATGGAAAAGCACATCCCCACCATCTTCGATTTACGAGAAAATCGCGATTTACGCTTAAATGCTCGGGGACCCTTCAATTACAAGGACAAATCGCGATTTTCTTAATACTGCAAGAAATATGGGGTCCATTTTGTTCGTTTGCTCGTTATTTATAGGTTATGTTCAGTGGCACGAGGGAGGCGCGCTGCTTCCTCCGGTGTCCGTTGGAGGCGCTGGTGAGCAACAAGATGCGTTTCTGGCCCGTCATTTGTCTTCACGCTACCCATAATGCACTGCAAAACTACTACCAACCCAGAGAATTCTTCAGAAACATTGATTAACGTAATCGACGATTAGTTTTGCTTGGTGAAACGCATAAAATGTAATCGCGATTCCATTTACCTAATGACGTGAAATGAAATCGCGATTATTCTTCATCAGGTGAAATTCGGCCTTATTCACGATTACATTGAATGCCATCCAAAACTAATCGACGATTATCATAATCGATTCTGTAAGTTATTAGTAGCAAAGTGGGTGACTTGAAGACACATGACGGGCGGACAACATGGAACGTCCGAAACGTTGCAAAACGAAAGAACACCTGTTGTGAAGATATAAACAGGTAAAGACGATGGATAATGTCCAAAAAGGTTGTAACAAAAATGATAATATAAATACCATATTTCATAACACATTGTACTTCTCAGTGATTGGAGTACTCGTCTCCTTAACCTTAAGTGATTCTTCTCTCCCCTTATTATAATAACAATAATAATAATAATAAATTTATTGTCAAAAACAGTACAAACTACGTATGACCACTTGGAGGACCATAAATTAATTTACTCTCCGGAAGCAAGCAAGGGACGTATTCCATCAATTCCGATCAAGGGTCCTAAGGCAGAGGCGGATTCAAAAATGTTTTTGAGTAAGTTCCTAGATAAGATAAAAAGTTAGCTGCGAGTTATAATACTAATAGAATGTCAATATATTTGTAATTTTACGCAAAAAAATACATGTACAAGTTATTATCGAACTATATATTATTCTGAGTATAGGTTTAAAAATCATAAGAGTTGAAAGAAAAAACACTAAATTCACGATTTATTATTACAATAAACACGCCCCTAGACAAAGCCTAGAGAACCTGTATAAGAAATCCGCCTCTACCCGAAGGAAAAACGGAGAAAAACCCGGGCCGGGATGGGTTTTTCCTGTTCGAATTCTCTCTACTGCCTCCTCCTCTGCAACATTCCTGCATGCGATAAACACACCAGCGAACGATCCGTCTCCTACCGTCCTTCCCAGGAGGAAGTGGGCGTAGCGGCTTCACGAGCTTCCATCCGCGACTTCGGAGGTCGAAACAGGAATCTGAATGGTTCGCAGGCGGATTCAACGGAAGCCGGCATTTCACGCCGTCCACCTTGTTTGAAAAGACGCAACGACCGACAGAGAGGCGTCTCAGCTCCGTGACGTCAAGTATCATCACTGCAAGCAACAATGCATTCGCGGAAACAAACGGAACAAATGGAGAAGAAGGAGCGCATCCGGAATCGTAAATCTCATCGAAAAGTGGAATGAGGGACCAGAGAATGTTTTGAAGCAGAGAACGAGAGACGAGAGGTTGAAGGACGTGGTTCTCAAGATCATCTTTACACATTTCTTGTCCACGGTATTCTTGACCAATATGAAAAATGTCTTGTGACATAAATTATACTAAATTAATTATATTTTTTCGTAAAATCTTTTTAATTTTTTCTTTTTTCGTAAAATTTATCAGTAGTAAACGCGTGATATGTAAGGGAGACCGAGACTGATGAACTACATTTCATTAGAGACACGATTTTTGTTTTTTATTCTAATATCTACAGAAGTAAAAAAAAACATTTATTCGATAGATAATGTATGAAGCTTTAGAAAAACACACATCTCAATTAATTATGTAACAGTTTACACACTTGATTTTTGTATACAAACTATGAGTCAACTACCCCATGTCCGGTTGACTGCGTAAAGTGATTGGTTCAAAATCTTGGGATAATAAAGATTAAAAAACATGCTAGTAATTATCAAGTCTGTCATTTGAAAAACAAAAAACAATAATATCATTTGAAATAAACTCATTAACGACTATTTATTATTTGAATATAACAATCAGTGTTTAAATATTTGACGTAAATTAATATAATAATACTTCCATTAGCAAAACTATCAATTTCAATCATAAGATAGCAAACAGTATTGGAGCGTAGGTTGTAGCTAAAATAAGTATTTGTTTTTATATGAACTTAATTATCAGACTATTAAGTCACTTTCCAGAATTACAAGCGCAATTTTTGTATTCAGAGGACAATAAACTGCCATTTGCGCATTTTGCAAATGGCTCAAAACTCATTGAATACACTCTTCACTTCGAATACTCAAATTATAGGAATTCGTGCATTTGTGAACAAAATGTGTTAACACTTTCGTCCGAATACTTGTGTTTCTCATCATTATTCTCCTCATCATGAGTTTTCTTACAGTTTCCTTTCATTTTCGCTGTGTCAGAAAACCAACTATTCTAGGAATATATTTTAACTACTACATTTTTTAACACAACTTTTTTTTTGCCATACGTTTTTGCACGATGCCGATGAAATGTAGTAGTTAAAATATATTCCTTTCATAAAATATTTCATAAAAACGTTTTTTATTAAAAAGTTAGCCAATTTGTTTTATGGCAATTAGAAAAAAAATTAAAAATGAAAAATTTTCAGTCCTAAAATGGGCATATGAAATAAAGTAACACATTCGTGCGTATGCTCACAAGAAAGTACATAAAACTCTACAAATTAAAAATAAAACCTTCAATTATTTTGCATGAAATGGTCGCAATTTGAAATTTTTCCGAAAAATGCCGATTATGGCCTTAAAAATCAAAATTTCTCTATGAAATTTTAACATCCACGTTTTCTCCAATTTTCAGGAAAAATACGTCTGTTTTCGTTATTTATTGCATTTTAAGTGAAAAAACAAGAACTAAATTTCATACATTTTGGGTTTTTTGAAGTTAGAATTCATTTTAAAAGTATTTATACCGAATCTGTTCGATAGTTCATTCTTTCACTAGTATTTGGAAATTTTTGAATTTTTCTACGACCATTAGAAACGGAGATATTTAAAAAAATAGTGTAGCGATGCACTAAAAAATGCATAAAAATGCACAGTATTACAATTCTCTCGCGAAGCTCCAGTCCGATTATGAAAAAAAAAATTGTTTTTACTTCATCTTAACATATGTAATGAAGAAATTAAAAAAATCATACTTACCGATTACATCACAATATGACTTTTTTAAGTTTAATTTCCCTCTACTACTAAAAAATCCAAATTCAAAACAATGCTACGAAGTAAAAAGAGCAACAATCAAACTCATTCAGTTTAATCGATTTGAAAGTAAATTACGACCAATTTTTAGGCGTCACAACACAAACAATTTTTGTTATTTGAAAACACGTCTTCTCTCCCAAACACCCAAACAGGGTCCACGACTAACGAGGGGCGAGGGCGACTAACAGGGTGTCTTGCGCCCAGCTGCATCACATAACACTTCCATGTCTGTCGAGCTTTTGACATTTAGTCTACCTTCCCCTATCATCAACCAACCCCAGTCTCCCATACTGAATCATGTAGGATGTCTCGTTAAAAACTGCACAAATTCGCAACCAGATGTAATTGTCTTTCTCTCTTACTTTGAAAATTTCACTGGTTAGAAAGTTTAATATTATATTTCCCCCCACTCCTTATCCCTCTTCCTGTATACTTTCTAGAATTTATTTTTGTTTTGTCATCAACCGCTCATGCATTGGCATTGCCCTAACTTTTTGCGAATATCATTGACGCTTTTACTTCTGTGTAATACGCTCTGGACATCGCATTTTTCAGTCTTGATTTACGATGAGAAGAACGTCTTCGAAGAGCATTTCATAAACCGTAACTTCCATCAACACGCCTCATACTAATCCATTAGAGACTCACGAAACGCAATTATTCGTAATTGCAGAGATCAAAATCGCGTACCTTGCATTGCAAAAGGACGACGTTGCTGCTCCGATCAACTCAAGCGAAGGCTCTGAATTCCCAGCATGCATCGGAATGTTTCGAGACGCACGACAGGCGCACGACAGGGGCACGACAGGCGCGGTGTTCTTGTGGCGACCGCCGACCGCCGCTAATAAGCCACTCACTCACTCACTCACTCACTCACTCACTCACTCGCTCGCTCCCGCTTCCGGGTCCGGGAGTATCGTACATTTTTACTATTAATAATACAACAGTTCACTTCGTCGTGATCCTTTAAGGTATTATGTGCGTCAGTACGACCCTCAAAAAAAAATGTTTTACGTTGCGAATGAATTTTCATACCATTACGGCGTAAAATCTTGAATTATTTCACTTCAAATTACAATGGGCATATACTGAGAAACTTTCACTCGCTAGATTTCTTTGATATTCCGGGAAAAGTACCGGCTTAACATAGTAAAAAAAAGCTACTAAAACACAGCAAATGGAAATAGAAATACAATGATGTTAAAAAATTTCATATCTTGGGGGTCATTTTCACGAGTAATTCACCAAAAGCTGTAGAAAATACTTTTCTAACAGAAATGGCAGCCGCAACACGTGACTGAAGACAATACGATCCATGTGAAAGAAGGAGTCAAACGACAGTCTAAATTAATTATCAAGTTCTAAATTAATTATCAAACACAGAATCAAAATTTAAAAAAATTTGAACATGAGACAAAAAATTAAAACGAATTTTAAGACCGAAAGAAGACCAAGCTTTAAGAAGAGAGGGGAAGTAGCTTCGGGTGCAGTAAATGACAATATTTGAGAAAAGGGTAGAGGGCTCGATTAAATAATGGAATTCAATGAATGAGGCAAAAAGTGACTCTGGAAAAGATGAACGAAAACCTTCAGGCTCTTTGTTCTATTGAAAAGTGAAAAGATTAGACAGAAAGTAATAAGTCCAATATTATTTCTCCACGTAAGAAAAGACAATTACAAAAAAAAATTTTCCGGCAATCTTTTAACAGAAGAATGCTGGTTGTTTCCCGGGATGGATAAATAGATCTTGTCAGACATTCCCAAAGCCTAAGCGTAATTAACGTATAATTTAATATCCGCTTAATTTACTTCTAAAATTGAAATAATACAAAGTGCAAGGACCAGAATTTGAAAAGGGAAATGTAACAATGTTCCAAGAAAGTATGAGGTGGGTGGTAGAGCTATTGTTATTAGGTGGGTCAGTTAGAAGACCAAGAACTTTACCAAGAACTTGACCCATGTACTAAGAGTAAGCGTTTCGGTTGTCCCGGCTCTATGAACAGGGACATTAATGTGAAAAGCCAGCAATTTTTTTTCTGACCAAAGGATAAGTGAAGAATTAGACTTCGTTCACTTAATAATTAGTAGATTCGGATCTAAGTAAATAAGTAAATAAACTTAAATTGATATTACCCGCATGAGACTGAATCCCAACAAAGGTCTCAGCTTCCCTTTGCGAGAAACTGGTAAAATTTTGAAACGATTTCAGAAATCCCAAAATTAGATTTTCATACCGGCTATCCTTTCAAACAGACGGGTAATCATAGATAGTGATATGCGTCGATAAATAACAATTATACAAGAACACGCGTACAATTAATCATTATATTTTTCTTCTATAGTTGTTTCCCTCACCGAATAAAAGTTCAAATCCCGCAAAAGGTCATTTAAGGCAAATAAATATTTCACTCTCCTCGTTACCAGATGAATTGCGAATGACAAAGAGTACAATGTTCCAAGAAGATGACCGTCCCTTCGTCTTTTGAAGGAATTTATGTCGAAATATTTCTGACATTTCCGATGCAAAACCTCTGTGATAGAATTTTGAGTGAACTGGTCCCTGACGCAGGAAGACGAAGGAATCCAGATGAGTCATCCCATTACGAATCATTTGGAATTGAGGAAGAAAATTCTGAGTGGGATCAACGAAATAATTCTGAAGACGCAAGAAACAGCAATTTTCCTTACATTGAAATGTAACTACAGTAATAAAGAAAGACAACGTATGTATTGAAGATTCGGTTGAAGTATGAAATTCAACTCTATAGAATTTATCACATAAAAACAAAAAAGTGAGTCAAGGAGAGTTTTAGTTCGCATTTACATTCAAATTATAAATAATGAATAACCAAAATATTGTAATCGGTGGGAGAAAATAAATATTTTGAGATGTCTTCGTATCTCCACGAATTGATTCTAGAAGAGTCTCTCTTCAAATTTTGGTGATGCTGTCCAATATCGTATGTGGGCACGCGTAGGTTAAGAATTTTGTTCCCCCGGTTACTCATTAACAATTTGATGCATCGAAACCAAATTTGAGATTCGTCTTTTAAACGTATTGGAAATACAAATATTTTCTTGACAGCTCCCACAAAATTCATCTACTCCCCACGCTCCAGCTCTGGGTTTCTTAAAATTTAAAATTGTGAAAATATGTATATAATCATATTGTTTAGTAAATTCTGCGCAGAGATTGCTAAACCGCATCACTGTACATCGCACCGGTTTTGTGAATTTTTTTACAGAAATATAAGTTACTTTGTAGGCCCCTTTTTTAAATGAGCCTATAAGGCAATTGCAATGAGTTTCAGATGGAAGTTAATTCAGGCAATCTGTGGTTGAAAGTAAAGATATAATGTTGAGGAGTGTAGTATGTAAAAGGTTGAGAACATAAATATATTTTTTATTTCAAGTAAATCATCGTGTTTGGTATTTATAATATATTTTGATTTTCTACCTGGAAGTGGGTTTTGTTTGCTTATACTTTTATAGTAATGTTGGTTCCTTAGTGCTATAGTATTTTTGTTATGTGAGAGGGGCGCACTCCAAATTTTTATCTTAAAGTAAAAGACCCTTGCGGCACTCCAAAAATATTTTCTCGTTTCCAGTTGATTTAGTTCCTTCGTTGCTTCCTTTCGACGTAAGATATCAGAACTAGAAAGAGCTCCTCAAATAAGAGAATGAGGTGGACATGACGAACAAACACATCTTCACTTGTATCGACTCCCATCTTCTTTCTTCAACGATCAACAAAAAACACTGACTCTTGTGGACTCAACGAACATCTCAGTATATTCCGTAGCACCTTGTTAACAAGATGTCTTCAACGTTCTCATGTGCGATTCCAAAGAATAATAGCAGTCCGAAGCAGTTTTTTTCTCTCCTCGTCCAATTCTCCGTTTGAATGGAAAACACGACCTGAGAAGAAATACCTCTCACAGATTCAAAGAATACATTCTTCCGCTGTAGAAGCTCCGCTTTTGTTAATCGGTGTGTCCACTCGTTTCTTCCAAAAAAACGCCGCAGAAACCATTCCGACGCTCGCTTCAATAAGAGAGAATCTTCAAGAGCTGCTCGGCTTCGAGTTAATTAACGTATTGTATGGCCCCAGGAGACTCTGAACTTTCGTCGAAATTTCAATTAGAATGCCTGCGGTCGCCCATGAATTGTGTTTGGACTCGTGGATGGCTTTCTCCGGGGAACGATCCCGGGTCACACAGGAAGAGAGATTGACAAAGAAAGGGGAGAGATTAAAATATTGCAACTCAGCTGTTCAAAGCATTATACTACTAATCCATATTTAAAATTCTTTTTTATAAACGGGTATGAAATTAATATATCTGGCCTGGGATTTTCTCCGGTTTTCCGGTTCGGGTAGGGGTGGATTTTATATACAGGAACTTAACGCCCTTTCATAAGGGCGGAGGTAATAGTGAATATCGAATTTTCAATTATTGTAATAGTAAATAGACAATAACACGTAATTGTGAACAACAAATTATTAAATAACATATTTGTGGATATTCTCTTTATATTATATTGCTCCATCCTGGCCCGGGTTTTTCTCCGTTTTTCCTTCGGGTAGAGGCGGATTTCTTATACAGGTTCTCTAGGCTTTGTCTAGGGGCGTGTTTATTGTAACAATAAATCGTGAATTTAGTGTTTTTTCAACTCTTATGATTTTTAAACACTATACTCAGAATAATCTATAGTTCGATAATAACTTGTACATGTAAATTTACAAACATATTTGCGTTAAATTACAAACATATTGACATTATATATGTATTATAACTCGCAGCTAACTTTTTATCTTATCTAGGAACTTGTGCAAAAAAAATTTGAATCCACCTCTACCTTAGGACCCTTGATCGGAATTGATGGGATGGTCCCTTGCTTGCTTCCGGAAAGTAAATTAGTTTAACGTACAAACTAGGTCTGACAGTAAACACTTCTTGGAAATTATGTCGCTTGGGTGGGAAATATACCAAACTTTTAAAATCAACACACACACCTTTTATATGAATGGTTGTCTACCGCTCTGATCACGTAAATAACTGCCTCAGTTTTTACTATTCATGCGACTAACTATTAACTACCTTTTTTGTCTCTAACAGATATCCTTATGATTGAGAGAAGAAGAATTATTCGCAATATCAGTGTCATCATTACTTTCCCTAGCGCGCTCCTGATGCTCCAAATGCTGCAAGCATGAGCAACACAATAATGCCTTGTAATTAATCATTTTTTTATAATGTTGCCAACATCCCACAATTGCCAAGTGTAATAATGTTCGACATAGTCACCGCGGTAAGCATATTCTACCGAACAAAATTGAAGTTTTCTGCTGAAGCTGTTTATCATGAATCTATAAGAATAGCGTAAAAACACTTTAAAACCGCCTTCCACCAACTCTCAATGAGATGGCATATCTACAATAGTGCATTTTTTAAGTTTATATTTAAAGGTAAAATTCCGTTATATCGAGTTGACTCATGAAGGATTGTATGAGACTAAATTATACGAGAAGAATATTTAAAAAATTCAAAAATTTGTGTAGGTGTCCCAACATGCGCATGTATTGGTCGCGTGATTTGTGGAAAGATACATTCTCGGGTTGGTGAGGTGTTGGCTATGAAGATCGTGATAAAAGTGATTCTGTAGCTTTTATTTGCGATGATACAAACACACGTCATTTATGTTACGATGGTATGATGACCGCAGTGAATCGTAGCATCCGTATTGCATTATCAAGTGTCTAACAGGGAACAAGGAGATCTACTTCCCTGTTATGAGCAAATTCGAGCGCAAGACAAGGTACACCAAACAAAAGACGTATTTTCATCATGTATTGACGGATGATATTCTGATAAATGTTTTTCTTCTTGAATATTATTTAATAATAATTTATTAATCTGCAAATGAGCAATGCTTAGTGGCAGATGGAAAAGAAAACACAATAACATTAGTATACATAATACGAAAATAACAAATTAAGTACTAAATATCTATAAGAAATTACATCTAAGAAATTAAAAGTCTAAATTAGGCCCATATGAGTGTATATTCACATACGATCAGAATACACACATTTTCTCTTACAAACAGATAGAGACTCACAGTTCATACGTACAAGCACGCTTCAATATACACACACATGTACCATTACTCCTCCTATAACCTTCATGTAAAAATAATTGCTATAATATAATTAAAGGAAATTAATAACTATAAAAACTAAAACCCAAACAGAATTATTTGCAGTTATTTAGGAACGAGAAAGAAATTTTCATGGATGTATTGATGAATGATTTTCTTCCTTCTCAACGCAAGACGGAAGTAGACTCGATTCCCGTAAATCCGCACCATGACAACTACGCATCCTTTAAAGGGAGGCGCCGTCCGCGGAGACGGGAGATGACAGACGGTGGCGGTGCCTTTTGTTCCACCCCCCACCCCTCTCCCTCCCGCCGCAACCAATTAGAGGCGGATTCAATTAAAGTTGACCGCGGAAACGGACGACGACCGACGCGAACGAAGGAAGAAAAAACCCTCGCAGCTGCAAAAACACGAGAAGCAAACAACTTCTGTTCCAACGGCGCGCGCCTCTTTCAGGAACAGACGTAGTGACTGCGACGGAACAACATCCACAGACTCTTCGGTCAAAACAGAGAGAGAGGCTTCTTCAGAAGTAGATAGATACATATCGAACAATGACAGACACTCATTTGTCATATAATAAATAAATTTAGCGTCAAAAAACCAGTACAAACAGCGTATGACCACGTGGAGGACAATAAACTAATTTACTCTCCGGAAGCAAGCAAGGGACGTATTCCATCAATTCCCATCAAGGGCCCTAAGGCAGAGACAGGTATAACATTTCAGCATACGCTATAAATGAGAATCTTTTTATAATATCAAGAGAATTCCATCAAATTTATATTAAATCAAGCAAAAGACAATATAGTTGACGAGTAGCAATTATTATCGGATTATGAATTGGAGGTTCGTTATCACAACAGAGCCTGTGTATAGTGTAGAAGGGAAGTATGAAGTGAAGTGAGGTACACTAAAGGGGTAAAAGTCACATGTTCGGGTCATCCGCCATAAAATGCGGAGTAAGTAATTAATAATTATTACTTGTTGTAGCGTCAAATGTTTTATATTAGTTTAATCATGTATTTAACAATTTTTTTATTTCAGTTCACTGTAATATGTAATTTTGTATATTTTATTGTATTTCCTTACATTCTGCTACCGGGATAGATCTGGTCCGTTTGCAGTTAAATAAATATTATAAAGTCCGCCTCTACCCGAAGAAAAACCGGAGAAAAACTAGGATCAGGACAGGGCTACAAAATTTATGCTCACAAATATATTATTACTTATATTTACATATTGGAACTACATTTCTCCTCGTCATAAGGTGTGTAATTATATAATTAAAAAATTAACAATATGACCTCTATGAAAAATAATATTTCTTGTTAGTTATATTTGTTTAAACCTGACGATTCCTCGAAATGGAGTCGAAACATATTGCAAATATTGTAAGACAAATAAACATCTGTCAATTGTCGATATATATTATAGACAATGTGTATATTTACAATTTTATGAAGAAATAAAATTAAATAGTCAATCCAATATGGCGAATAAATATGTACAAAGGGTAAAAAAAAATACAACATGTACAGTAAATAGAAATACAACATTTACTCTCTATCTGAAAATTCTTTGTGTTTACATTTTTCCAGATCTTTCATCAAAATGAGTTTGAAATTCACAAATACGCAATACGAATGAAGACGAAAAACGAGTGTATAATTAAATATAAAGTTTACGTGTATCACAAGTGATTCTTTGTTTTATTAATAAAGAGCGTTAACTACACCATTCACCAACCACCATAATCTCATATTCCAGTGCAGCAACAAATAATCATTTTGCTGATTGATCAGACAGAGTTAATTTCATACAGAAAAATATTTGTGACAATTATTTTATTGAAGAATATAATTAAGATTTTACTACCATTAACGTCCATTATACAATCTAATTTAATAAATAATGAAAGACTTACGGACTTGGAATAATAAACATGTTTTGTGAGAAGAGCTCACAAAGTTTTCACTTCGGTTTTAAGTTGTCGTCAGGTGATCCAAATAAAAAAAATTATAACAAAAAAACAGAACAATTGAACATGATATTAAACATAAATATAAACATAAAACACGTTTGCAACAAAGGAGAAACTACAAAAAAAACATGCTCGAATATAGTACTGTATATAACAGTTATTCAGTGTCAACGCGAAAATTCAAACTCCCTAAAAGTGTATTTTTGATGAATACCATTTTAGATACCATTGTCTAGGGGCGTGTTTATTGTAACCATAAATCGTGAATTTAGTGTTTTTTCAACTCTTATGATTAAAAATCATAACACTATACTCAGAATAATCTATAGTTCGATAATAACTTGTACATGTAAATTTACAAACATATTTGCGTTAAATTACAAACATATTGACATTATATATGTATTATAACTCGCAGCTAACTTTTTATCTTATCTAGGAACTTTTGCTGAAATTTTTGAATCCGCCTCTGCCTTAGGGCCCTTGATCGGAATTGATGGAATACGTCCCTTGCTTGCTTCCGGAGAGTAAATTAGTTTATTGCCCTCCACGTGGTGATACGCAGTTTGTACTGTTTTTTGACAATAAATTTATTATTATTATTAAATTAAATTTTTTTTAAAAAGATACGCAACGTTTGCAAAAATAATAACATTTTTGTATAGCTTCAATTTTTTTTAAACCTATTTTGTGTTTATATTTATAATTAATATCATGTGTGCAATTGTTCTGTTGTTCCGTTTCTCGTTACAATTTGAATCACCTGCAGTTTTCTTCCGCGGCGTGTGGACCCACTGCCCCGCAGAGGAGTCTAATGAGAAGACAATCTGTGGGGGACTCGTTGCCGGAACGGATCCGAAACGACCCTCCAGACCGTAAATCCACGATAAAGGTTCTGGCAATTTCGCTCCCGAAGTGGAGTTCTATTGGTAGGTTCAGTCTTATGTCGATGGTTGACTGCTCGCAGTACACGGGATGGGAGGGTCACAGCAACGAATGGACTATTAAGCTATTGCCATTAAGGATACCAATAGTATTATGCTACGGCTTGCTAAGAGTTTAAAGCGGTACGATGCTGTCTCATTATAGAAAACAGAGCATATATTCAATGATATTAGGAACTCATCAATTTCTGGTCTTGTGTGACTATATTGCTACGTTTCTCTGGCGGGAGAAAACCATTACTTGATTAAGTAATAAGTCAAACTCATCTAGATAATAGTTTTAACGCATTCAAAAGACACGAACACGAAACGTGGAGAATTGTCATTAAATGGTTTAATGAATTAAAATCATATAAAACTACTTTAACTACTTAATTATTTTCGTGTGGGAGGAGATAAATATTTATTTCATTTTCGAAGAATTGACTCTCGAGTATTACGACATTATAAGAAAATAATTACGTTCCTCAATCGTTCTCAACTAAAAGATAAATAAAAGCGCCATCCGTGGAGTATTAACGCGATCAGAGTCACTTCGGTTTTATTTAAAATATATTTCTAGAGTATTATTTTAACTATGCATGTTTCCTTTTGTCTATTAAACAACGAAATGAAAGTCAGGGAAAAATTATCTATTATTAATTTTTAATTCGAGTTAATATCATAAAGTACACGCGTCACAGTTTCGTAAAAAAAACAATTTGGATTCGGCACAAACAAAAGTAACACTACTTTTTTCGTCTGTCATGCGAGACTTTGTCGGAGTTCGTTCGTTGCCAGCGAGTTTTTTCTTGACTATTTTGTATTGAGAATACAGTTAACAGCATTACTTTTGTCTTGAAACAATATCACAGTGAGCAAGATGACTTTCTACAAAAACTCATCAAGTACTCCCCTTTCACGGAAGAATAAATAAATGTAGTGCCCCTCTGGTGGCGCAGGTGGTAGCGTGTTCGCTCTTCACCAAGTCATCCTCGGTTCAGTTCCCGGTGGGGTCAGAAAAATTTGTAACTTTTCACGTGAATGTCCCAGTTCAAAAGCGGACCATCCTTCCTCTGTCCACCTCCCACTAGTATCAATAAACCATTACTAACTACTTCTACTAACCCCTTCACGTGGGCCAAGTTGTAGCTATACCCAGCTAATAGCTCCACCTACTAACAATAGCTTACCGCCCAACTCCTACCTCTCATCGCTCCATGTAGATAATCTTTAAGACTATGCTACATTTCCCACTAAAAAATACTACAATGGATAAGTGAATGTATTCTTATCTCCTATAACAATAATAAATTTAATAATAATAATAATAATACACAGTAAATTAGTGGATGATGACATGTCTTTCACATACAATAAAAAGAGTATAGGGCCGAGAATTGATCCTTGGGGTACTCCGCAAGTAAGTAACATGTGCTAGGTTTAGTTTCCAACATTTTCCCGTCCGATATATTTACAGTCACAATCGAGGAGTTTGGGATTGAATTGCAACGGGTTAACACTCTTTCATACGTCTGCATTGTTTCCTATGTCCTTTTGAAAGCCACAAAGGACCCTTCCTTCCACCGAACCCACTATTTACCTTCCCCTTTACAACACACTGCTTCTCTCTTATATTTCCATCGAGAGGTTTGACACCACCACCCCTTTCACGCCGCCACCCTCCCACGTGAGAGGGCATTCAGTGCAGGAAACTCACCCCTTCGCGGACGAATCAACGTGAAAGTGGATTGAGGTAAGGCTCTCCTCTACTACCCCGCTTCGCTCAAGTGGAAACACCATCACTTTCGACGCCAGCCAGTGGGGGATGTATGGGGAAGCGGGGGGTGGGCTAAGAGAGCTATCGCCCCCCCCCCTCATTGGATCTGAACTCTTAACACATAAAATTGAAGTTGATAAATGGCACTTTTTAAAACTGTTACCAGATTAATAATTGACATTAATAATATAATTGTTATCAATAACACAAGATTAATAATAATTTGTTCGGATAATTTGTAAATCTCACCCTTTTTGTTAAGACCGAATTACTGAAGTGCCACCCTTTCTTCATACGAAACAGTCTCGTTCACGAACACAATACTCGCAATAGTAATAATATTCATCGCCCTAGTGTCAACCACTCTTTGCCAAAAAAGACCTTATCATTCGGGAATCGTTCTATATAATTCCCTGCCCAAGAATATAAAAGATAATATGAAATTGAATCTCTTCAAATCCGCGGTTAAAAACTACCTCATGCACCAGTGCTTCTACACTGTAAAAGAATTTATTGATTTTAATAAGAGTTAAATCCGTCTTGTACTTTATCACGCCATTGCTGTAGTACTTTTAAAATAACTTATAACAATTTCAAAAACTATTTTCTTGCATGATTGTGTCTTATGAATCATACTGTACAGGTCGAACTATAGATTATTCTGAGTATAGTGTTTAAAAATCATAAGAGTTGAAATAACACTAAATTCACGATTTATTGTTACAATAAACACGCCCCTAGACAAAGCCTAGAGAACCTGTATNCTGTATAATAAATCCGCCTCTACCCGACGGAAAAACGGAGAAAAACCCGGGCCAGGACGGGGTTAACATGTGATGCTGTGTGATAAAAATTTGCTCTCTGGTTCCTGGAATACAGTTTTGTGGGATTTGTACTCTAGCAGTTCGTAAGAGAATGTTTCTTTTACTACAGTGGAACAACGATGACAAAAAAAAAACCTCATGCGAGTCACATTTGTAAATATGAATAGAGACGGGAGAAACCTAGCGCCAATCTAACACTGCAATCTCCTCTTGAACACACTCGAAAAAAACCGCCCCGGCGTGGAGCACCCTCAGAAGGCGATCAGCCCCCGCGGCGTCTCAAGGGGTTGCGGGTGCAGCCATCACGGACTCTCTGGTGCGCATCGAAGGGCTTACACCCCCACGTGTCAAAACAGCGGAGACTATTCACGGCTTTTTTAGGGCGGCAAAGGTGAAGCGACAATTTAGGAATGTGGTTTTTTGCTGGGTGTTTCGTTACTTCGGTGCAACTTTATCCTTGAACGGTTCTTCTGAGAAATAAGATATAAATTCATAAAATTTAGTGTGAGCAAAAGGTTCGTGAAATGAAATAATACTATTTATGAATGGGTAAAGTTTATTCGCAATTAGTTCTTCATCAGAGCTGAAGAAAATGAATAACATTGTGCTATTGTATGTGATAATAATATACAACATAAATTTTTAAAATATGTATTTTAACATTTGCTTTGATAATTCGAAATATAATTACTTTAATTTGTTTCATTCCTTTTATCTTTTTTTTTGTATTTAGTTGATCTAGATCTTAGAATACTTGTGTCAAGCGTACTTTTGTAAATGATGTTTGTAATTCATCTAATGACACAATGTATTATTTATATTATTTTTCTTTCTCTTCTCCATTCATTGTGTAATTCATTTTCTTCAGCTCTAATGAAGAAATAATATAGTTCGAAACGGTGGCGCGTGCATTAGTATTTGAACCTTTTTTTCTTCTATTATTTTACTTCGAAGGTCAAGAAAAAAACTGTCTTAAAATGCATAGTTACAAACAGAGTTTGACCACGATTCAGTCTAAAGGCATAGCTGAAATACTGAACATCCCACATGTTGGCGTGTGCATAAATTCTCAGATTCTTACATTAATTTTGGTGGATAAAGACATAAAAGTTAGCCATGAAGTTTGTTCCCATAAGAGACGCTAATGCGAATTCCCGGTAAGAGGAATAGTTTCAATAAGATTATGCACTTCAAATTGGCCCTATCAATTTTCATCACTTCAGATATTGTTTACAGACGACGATTCTATAAAACATTTCAAAAGAATTTACACTTCTTGACATACTGCTCAAAATTATTTTTTCTTACGTAGACGTTTATGGTTAATTCCCGTAGGAAAGAGATACGTAAAAATTCTCCTAAAATATTTTTGGTGAAATACATAAACACATCGTGACCTAACACCATTAAACCTATATTGTAAATCTCCCCCTAAATTCTAAACAGGTTTTTAACAAATGAAATTCCTTTTCGAAGAAAACTGCTCCCAGATGCATTTATTCATCAAAAGAAAGAATCCATAAATTCGACCTTTTTAAACTTAGAAGCATCTTACCACAATTCATCTTAATTTTACTCCGACACCTCGCAGGGATACTTACGCATTTGGGACCACCTCAGGTCCCCTAAATGTCTCGATTTATTCGACTCATAACGACTCAACATTTGCGTATCTCACACACTCAACGTGTTTGATCGCAAAAGTGACGTGAGTCCTCTCTTCGAAATCGTTTCGAACAAAAAAAAATGTCTTGTGCCGCTCTGAATGGGATGAGGGGAAAAAGGAGCTTCATATTTATGAATCTGCTTCTCTCTAAGACGCAGGTGGCAGAGGATCATCAGAACCAGATCTCGCCCTTTATGACTTTTTTCTCTCTTTTTTCTTTATACTGTTAGTAAACACTGCAGAGATACGGACGAATACTTTTCGGGGAGAAATATTCTAATTGAGGTATTCGAGAGATATTGTAAGAAAAGGGAAGACATTTTTATAGTGCAGAGATAATCACGGAAGATTTCATGATTAAATTAAAATAAAATAAAAAACGAGCTGTGCAAATCATGTTGTAATTTGAAGGAAGTATTTTAGACTGACTGTATGTGAAAGAAGAATTTTTGATGTCGTGTGTTAACTTCTTTGTATTTGTGATATTCAACCTTTTTTGCTCTATAATCTAATAATAAGCGAATCTCCTACCATCCATTTGATGCTAAATTGATCTAGTACAATTAGTGTACAAAACAATATGATAGCTTAAGAATTCTTTTGCAAATGACAAACAACCAAAAAACCCTTGCTTTCACAATATGTTGCAAATTAAGAAAAAACCACCGACATTACGATAATACCATGTATGATGATAATGTTAATGGCATTTTTTTAAATACACTTTTTGTTGAAATGCTGGGAAATGCAAGTGTTTCTGCTCATAATTAAGTTTGAGAAGTCAAATCAATTGGAATAAGGTAGAAAGTCGTTTTGAAGCACACGATGGTAAAATGATAAAAAAATACAAAACAACAGAGGATGAGAGCTGATGAGAGAATTCACTCTTGAAAATTAACAAATAAACGAACGCAAATTAATTTTCTTCAAGGTAATCGTACAGGACTGGGAAAGGAATTGCTCCTTGATGTGCCCGCCATTGTATTTCTGACCCACCCCCCTCCCCCATCGTCTGATCCATACTCATAGAGGTACTTACGACAAATTACTCTTGACGCTGCTTCCGTCCATAGCATAATGCGATTTAATAACGCGAGCAAATGGGTCTTATTACCAGAGAACTCGGAGCTGCTACCCACAGCAGTAATCGCCTCCCGTTTTTTGTATACGGAATTTAATTCATCTGATCTCAGGTACAAACGCGTGGTAGAAGAAGGAGTCGTCGTAAGGGTGGAAAAATAAATTATGACGCAAGAGATTCATACAGAAGATCCGTACGAGGGTTGGAGAACCTGTGGAAATATTAACACGAAAGCGAAGAATCAAAAGATGGAGAAGATAGGATAATGTAGTAGAACAAGCGATGACCTGATGTAAAGATGCAACTCAAGAAAAACGTTTTCGAGTGGTGGAGGGGGGGATAATCACTCAAAATTTGGATGTGATGGGAATAACAATGTAAATTCCATCCAATCGCCATGTTCGATTCAATGGAAAAGTCACGAAGTATTGGATTCATTAAAACAATCAGAATATTATGATGTTGATCTTCACCAATATATATGTAAAGATGTAGTGGGTTGAATTTAGAGGTTATGGCTGGCAGTAATTGATGATGCAGCCATAACCTCTAAATTTAGAGGTTATGGTTGGCAGTTTCATATCATACAGGTATGCTGTTTCGTATTATAATCAGACTTTTTGGGTACGGTTTTGTAACAATTATCTCATAGTTAGATAGTGAGTAATCATTAATATATTGTTTGTGTTAATAAGGTGTTTAAAAGTTGAAATAACGTAAATTGTGTATGTTCTTTGTAGCTCTGATGAAGGCAAAATAAATTGCCGAAACGTTGGCTTTGTAAAAAAAAATCTTTTATTTGTTGACCATTCCTCGAATATATCAATCAGATTGTCTTCAAAATTTGATCGCTAAATATTTTTAACATAAAAATAAATGTAATGTTCTTTTGCCAATGATTATACTTCTTACAAAAAACCTCGTTTTCCGAGCGTTGTTGAGTGAATTCCACACTTCTCGATCTTTCGATATTTTATTATCCTTTCATACTGGTATGTCTCCTTCTCGAGAAATATTTAACTAATGTTCTCATTCATTCCTGCTCTTTATTCTCTCGAAATATCAATTGAATATGTCTGAAAACATGAGTCGACATAATGAGAAACATGACACGAAAATGGAGGTTAAATCTTTTTAAAAAGATCAAAAGCAGTTATCCAATACGACGCAAAGGTTTACAGAGCGAGTGCGGGTGAAGAAAAGTGCATAAATGTAAATACCGCTACGTGACTATATAATAATAAATTTATTATCGAAAGAGCAGTTACAAACTGCCATGTATGACCACGTGGAGGACAATAAACTAATTTACTCTCCGGAAGCAAGCAAGGGACGTATTCCATCAATTCCGATCAAGGGCCCTAAGGCAGAGGCGGATTCAAAAATTTCAGCAAAAGTTCCTAGATAAGATAAAAAGTTAGCTGCGAGTTATAATACATATATAATGTCAATATGTTTGTAATTTAACGCAAATATGTTTGTAAATTTACATGTACAAGTTATTATCGAACTATAGATTATTCTGAGTATAGTGTTTAAAAATCATAAGAGTTGAAAAAACACTAAATTCACGATTTATTGTTACAATAAACACGCCCCTAGACAAAGCCTAGAGAACCTGTATAAGAAATCCGCCTCTACCCGAAGGAAAAACGGAGAAAAACCCGGGCCAGGATGGGGCTACAGAATTAATGTACACAACCGTGCCAAAGTTGAGTACACATAAAACTAAATTAATGTGAGCCATACGGCAACACAATCATGCAAGAAAATAGTTTTTGAAATTGTTATAAGTTATTTAAAAAGTGCTACAGCAATGGCGTGATAAATTACAAGACGAATTTCACTTTTATTAAAATCAATAAATTCATTTACAGAGTAGAAGCATTGGTGCAGGAGGTAGTTTTTAACCGTTTATATCTTTTAGAATTCCAAAGAAATGTAAGAGACCAAATTATATTTCTGAATTCCAGATTACTCGTACTTATGTGAAATGTACATAAATAAGGATGTGAATGAAGAGAGAAGAAGCCTGTTACGAGGCTAAGTGCAAAGTCGAACATTACTAGGATTTCCTTCGTGTGAGATTTTCTCATAATAAGAAATTGTTCAAATACAACGAAAAGGGGCAGATCAATTTCAAAAGAAATATAACGACATCGAATTGTGTTAAAATGAATATTTTACAAGACTAGTTTATTGAAATTTATTAGCGATAATATTTTCCGATCGAGAAATCTTAGGGATTATGAGAAAGTGCTCTCAGAAAACATGAAATGAGACAATGTTATGAAAAACTGTTATATCTTTTCGAGAAAAACTGTAGCATTTTACGTGTCCTACAAGAATAGTCCAGCAGCCTCTATGAATTTATTGTTTGTTTTCTCAAAAGAAAACTGACGAAATTTTGTTTATCTTTCCTCGGTTACATAATACGTTTCACGCGAGAGAATATTCGGTTGCAGTAATCTACGCATTCCAATTTAACGGAATGATTATCTAACCGCTTATATACAATACAAAATAAGAATATGTAGAATTTATATTTTCAGAATAATTGAAATTTTGGTGAAAAACTTAAAAAATCATAGGAAGTAGTACAAAACGTAAACTACTTGTGTGAAAACACTGATTAGACGTTTAAACGAATAAATAAATAACAAATTTATTGTCATAAAAGTAGTCTCAACCACTTCCACCAGAGGGCGCACGACCACGTGGAGGACAATAAACTAATTTACTCGATAATAAATAATCCGGAAGTAAGCAAGGGACCATCCCATCAATTCCGATCAAGGATCAGAAGGCAGAGTTTGATTGAAACCTTCACACTCCTTAGATAAGATTAAAAAGTTAGTTACGAGTTATAATATCAACAGATTACCAATAAATTTGTATTTAATAAATCACAAAAACGATAGTTTACAAATACATATCATTATCAAACTATAGATTATTCGGAAACTATTGTTCGTGTATCGTAACTTTTAAATTAACTCTAAATTCGGGATTGATTATTTTCATAGACCACCGCCGCAATGCAAGAGTCTAGAGCACCTCTATCCGAAGGAAAACCGGAGAAAAACCCGGGGAACCAGTCAAGACGGGATCGTAAGTACATTCTTTCAGCTAATTCGTGGGAACAATAAAAATGACAAGACTACAATAAAGAGAAGAAAAAACTGCAATCACAGGCGAAGAATTTTAACCGTCGGAGTAATTTCTGAAGGCGTAATTTTATTTCAACTGGGGACTGCCCCCTACAGCGTGTCTGAGTATGAAGGGTTACCCCGCATAAAGCGGCAGGGGGTAGCACCTGCGTTCATGAGATGATTGTAGGAGCAGGGGCTCGTCATATGCCATGACGCAGTCTGCTATAAAATGCTTCCATTATGTATCTTTCGGACGCTCCAAAAAAGAAACTTGGTAGATAACAATAGAGTAATTTTGCTGCTGTGCAAATATAATGAAGACCAGTTTGCATTTAATTGCGCGCCGCTGCAGAATCTACACTTTTTTAAGGAGTTGGTTCGACAATAATTAATATACTGCCTGAGGTGTAATGACTGACAATCAGCATATTCATATCAAATTCCTCGAATTGTTTCAAAAATACTTTCAATAGATAGCATTTATTAAATTCATGGTAATTAACCTATTCAAATAACATTACTTATTACTGAAGTATTCTTCATGAAATACATGTAGTATTTGATTTCAATTTAGACATTAACTCTGTAGCCTCATCCCTCTGTTACCCCGGGTTTTTCTCCAGTTTTCTTGTGGGTTTTTTTTATGAGAATTAAAATACATAAAAAATAGCTATCTATCAAAAATTAAGAAGCTTATTATCATCATTGTTTTAATTGCATCTTTCAGATTAATTTATAATTTCTTTTTCATGAAAAAATGTTTAATAACAATCCTAATTCATAAAATAGTATTTTAATGTAGTCATCCAATATCGCTTTTTAATGTTAAGGAAAAGAATACATTTGTGTTTCTTCTGAAAAAAAGAATAAGGAAATAGAAGCCTAAAAAATCTCCCTTAATATTTTCTGGTTAAAAATACAAAAATTCTTCACACATTCGTCGCTAACTAATGAGATACGAAGGAAAACACTCCAAGCAGTGAACCGAAAATTCCTGTAAACACGTGTAAACGGGTGCATCTGTCGTTTCCCTCAGATGCTGCTCAAAATGCAGTTTATCTGAGTCGACCGACAGCTGAGAGGTCTCCCTGTTCGCTGAAAAATGAAGTCATGGAGAGTATTCTATCCCCCCACCCCACTCACTACAGCAACAAATACTGACAATACGACCCGAACTCAAGCAAAATCATCTCGTAATAAAACTGCCAGTCAACGATTTATTTATTTATTTTATTTATTTATTTATTTTTGGCAAAAGGAGGTTCAGGCTCTTCCACCTTACCGTTGGACTTGGGTAAGGTAATTGGGAAGGAGTGATGTTGCGTTGCCAGGGATCTTAGGTTTACGGAACCCACATTCGTCTGGAGTAGATGAGGGAAACCCCAGTTGAAAACCTCACCTAGTTGGGTCGAGCGGGATTTGAACCCACATCCTCCCGCTGAGCGGGATCGTGGACGCAATGAAGCTACCACCAGACCACAATTTTATCCACGAACTCTAAAACTTTGATATGTATTACTTGACAGTGTAGTCAATGTCTATTTTAGAGTAGTGCGCTTCGGCGTAGTTCTACTGTAGTACTCCCCGCACCCACCCTCAATGAGCGGTAGAAGCGCGCCAACACAATTCACTCTCCTCTCAAACGATAGTCCGATGAACTTGTTCAGTATCAAAATATCGAGCTTTAAGCTGAAAATATATCATTTAATTTAAAAAAATTCACGCGAGTGAACACTCATCTAATTTCCATTAATTTCTATGGAGTAAGTATTGGAGAGGAAGCTTGTGCATCATGGTTGTAACTGTAAGGAATTTAAATTCTTTATGCTATTGCCCTCAATAGGGTCATAAGTCCTACTTTTTCCAAAACCTAACCAAATACGTAAGCTTTCCATTTTTACCTCAATAACAGTTAATAGTAATGGACTTTTCGAATAATTTTATGAGGTTATTAAAGTGTTCGTATTGTATAGAGAGAAAAAACGTTTCGCCGCCTCTGGTGACGGCTGACGGCTGACAGCCGCCGCGACGTGTGGCGTCTGGAGCGCGTCTTTCGTCGTGGGGCAGCTGCGGCGTGGGCGCTCCTCGCACGTGCACATGGCCACGTGGCACATGGGCTGGCGGTGGGCGGAGAGACCCAAGCGAATGCCGCCGAGACGAGGGGATGAATGCCGCTCCTATTCCCTCTTCCTCTGCGGGGTCGCAACCCTTATACTTCTTCTCCAACGATGTCACTCGTTTTCTCCACAGTTTTTGTGGATGAAACAAACGAGGCACATTTGGTTATAATTCACCAACAGAATCCGGAGATAAATATACACCGTTTTTTCCAGATGTGATTCCTAATCCTCAGAGGAGATTAGATAGAACTTATGGAGCCCCATTCGACCTCAAGTCTCAACGGATACAGGCACATTTTGACACTTTAAACAATTAATAAATTTGCTTAGTACTTAATATTGTTAATTGTTGATTATCTACTCGATGAATTGTTGTATTTTATTTAAAGATAACATTTATAAAATTTGTGTTGCAAAACCATGATTTTCAAATAGAAATGCTCCCGAGATTCCCCTACGTCCTTGGCTACGGTCAGAACTTGATTTTAACTATTATATGTTGTACTTGTGTTATTTCAAATCAAAATGTTGCTGTTTCATCTACACAATTCAGTCATTTTCATTCATTATGTAGTGAAGATCGCAATATCCCTTTAACTTCAAAGAACTTCAGGCCCATGATAGTGTCACAAATAGAGGGGAAAATTCTGAATAGTGTTGGCTGAATAGAATTTCAAATTCAGTCATTGCAATTTCAGTCCAAGTTGGAACTAATTCAAAATGCAGGTTCTCGTAACCTAATATGTAACACTATTCAAAGAAATTTTATTATTAATAACTTTCAAAACAGAAAAAAATATCTTTCATGTATCTCTGTTGAAGATAAAAGCGCAGTGATCTTATGACGAAAAATTGTCCCGATATTGTGTTACACTGTCACGTCAATCATTGTTACAATATGACATAACCTACAAATTAAAAGGAATCTCTGAAGAAATTATTATTCCAAGGTACGTTTTATGTCTCCTCAAACCAGATGACTGATGACGATGATATAATTAAATTGTATTGACCAAAGTTCTCTTCGTAAAATAATATATTTTGTAATGAAACGTCTTCCACGAACAGTCACAATTGTTCATCAATATTTATTGTGCCGAGATGCAACACAGTATTATATGTTATCTATGCAATTGAAAAGAAGTTATAAAAAATATACAGATACTGATTAAATTACAGAACTGAAATAAAGAAGATGAACTTTTTTTTTCGGAATAATTACAACTGAATAACAGAAATGAATTAAAGAAGTTGGTTTCTTTAGAATAATATTCATGTCCATCTTATGAATGAGGATATTCTAAATATATATTGCTACTTTTAACAATAAATTCTCTAAATGTGGAAGAGTTTAAGGAAAACAACATGTAACTTCTTTTCAATTCTTTTCTAACTAATCCGTAAAAATGTTTATCTTCTGAATTTGAATTTTGTTGATTCATGAATACATTTTTGTAATTTATTTTAAATTCACTGAAGTTGACGGCTACGCCGTCGGAAACATCTTCTGAAGCAAATTAAGTTGTTACCTTGGTAAAACGTGGAAATTTCATCAATGATTTGTTATTTAACCTCTTATTATTATTATTATTATTATTATTATTATTATTATTATCCCCATCCTGACCCGGGTTTTTCTCCGTTTTTCCTTCGGGTAGAGACGGATTTCTTATACAGGTTCTCTAGGCTTTGTCTAGGGGCGTGTTTATTGTAACAATAAATCGTGAATTTAGTGTTTTTCCAACTCTTATGATTTTTACACACTATACTCAGAATAATCTATAGTTCGATAATAACTTGTACATGTAAATTCACAAACATATTTGCGTTAAATTACAAACATATTGACATTATATATGTATTATAACTCGCAGCTAACTTTTTATCTTATCTAGGAACTTATGCAAAAAAAAATTTTGAATCCGCCTCTGCCATAGGGCCCTTGATCGGAATCGATGGAATACGTCCCTTTGCTTTTGCTTCAGGAGAGTAAATTAGTTTATTGTCCTCCACGTGGTCATACGCAGTTTGTACTGTTTTATTACAATAAATTTATTATTATTATAAGCTCCACATAGTAGGTCTTATACATTTCAAATTTTGTTCTTCAGCTAAAAAAGAAGAATTTGTTATCTGGATCGAGAGCAGAGCAGAGCAGAGTCCATTAGAAGCGAAGGGTGATTTTCCCACCTCGAAGAAGAAAATTCCCTTATCGTTATCGTCTCCGTGGTCCGTCGCCAGGGGCGTGCCAGTCGCATAGGCATTGCCGATTCCGATGACGCGCTCAGATTACGCAGGTAGGAAAAAGAGGGTGCGGACGATCACTGCTCGGGGCGGCTAACACTTCTCCTGCCCCCTCCCCTTCCCACCACACGTCATCCCTTCTCTCGGTTACGCCCAACCACCCTTCCAAGGGACCCGCCCAATTACACGTCCAACAAGAGACGCCAAGGTGAGAACAGGCGAGTAACTTTTTGTGCGCTCTGTACCGCGCTCATTGGATTTGTTGTTCTTCTTTTTTTCCTTCGCGTAGCGATTGTGTCACTTCTGAAACGAATAGTACCACGTTGGTTTCGCCTCTTTTGCTGTTCAGTCACTGTTTCTTATTCACACTTTCACTGATGCACTACGCTTATGAGTTATCAGTTCACTCGGTTTAACTACATTTAAACGACTTTTTCAATGTTTATATTATATTTTGTTTGTTTCGATGGCTTAAAATATTTCAATAATATCAAGGATGTAATTCAATTAATGATGGAACGATTAGTGATGTTGTGTTGAAATGCTGCGTTATTCCTCATCTACACTATTTCAGATTCACGACGTTTTCGTAGTCTCTTTTCTCGAGTATGAGGCTGACCTGACACTACGTAGTGTTAATTACCTCAATAATGGAATATTAAAGTATTTGTTACTGTTTAAAACTACAATGGTGCTCGAGCGGACACTACAGTTTTTGTGTAAATCTCGAAAATAACAATTGACACGTCACAAGTAAACTACGGAAAAGTTTAAGTACGCGTTGGAGATTAGACTTCAATGTCACCGTTCAAATTATTTATTGAGTATTAAAAGTTAGTTAGTTGGAAAAGTGCTTAATACGGTAATCACCCAGCGCCCTGGGGTTGGAATTGGTCTCTATCCCGTCTTTTCTGGAACTTTCATGTAGTTTCGAAACAGAGACAGTCGCCCAATCTTGGAACAGCAGCTCAGTTCAATGAACAGCTATTACTCGCACTTCCACGAAAGAGTAAAATCATAAAATTGTACAGGTTCACCATGAAACATGAAATAATATCATGTTTTACTAATACAAAAACAATGTTTTAGTAATATTTAAATGTATTTTACTCCGTATTGTAGGTATCTTTGCTTTCATATTTAAAACCATTGGCGTGCACGTAATCCAACTCTAACAGTAATATACTATTCCTTGCTCCCTAGTCTCCGACACACTGTGCTCCTTGAGATATTTCGTTCTCTTCCCTTTCATCATGACAAAAAAAACGGGAATGATCTCGTGTATAATTTACTTGTCAAAACCTTGATTCGAAGAAGCTTCCATATTTGTTTACCTTTTATGATTTGATTGGTTCTGAAATTCCACGAATACTGAAATATATTTTCCTAATTTCTTCACCCTCATATTTTATCCATATTTATCATACGTCAAGAGGTTAGGCAGCGATGAATAACAAAAAATTCGAGTCCCATTTTTTTAATTTTTTTTACATTTTATGAGACTCATAAAAATTTGATCCTCTCTCTCCATATCCAGTTCCGACGTTCTTCCCGCCAGTCATCAAGCGAACAGGTAACCTTTGCCTTCCAATCCTGAACGCGTGACGAATCATAAGTCACAGTTTCCCGGTCACCCCTCGACGCTACAAGGGAAAATCTGTTACGCGCCGGCGTTAAAAACAGCGAAATAAAAGACGCACCCCCTTCTCTCGTGTCCCGTCGCGAGATGAGAGGAGAAGATTAGAAACACCGGCGAGGAGCCTCTAAATCTGGAACATGATTAGACGGGTATTGAACGCCGTACAGCTGTCAATCTCCTTTTACAAGTGCGAGCGGCGAAGGGGTAACGAGGCGGCCCGCAGGGATCGCTTAGAGGCGCGGCGCAATTTGGGGGGAAATTATTCCGGGGAGACGTAAATGGATGTGTCGGAGATGCGATGAATCGATCGATTGGGGAATGTTGCCGCCACTGCGTCCACTGAAGAAGAGGAGGAGGAGGGATGTGCGGAGCTAACTCGATTCGACAGCACGAGTGATGGGTGCATCGGTAGTGGGAATGAAACGGCAACGCACCTGCACTGCGCTGAGGAGTCGAAAGTGTTCATGGGGAATTCATGATTCTGCAGAACGATCTATTAAAGGACTTTTTATTACCGTTTATTTCATGAGTTTGCACTGTTTTAACGAATACTTGGCGATATATGATCAATACATTGAAAATATTGTGTACCCAAACTTTATTATTATTATTATTATTAAACATTTTAATATGTTAAAATATTTTTATTTCAATTATTATTGATATCTTGTTTTCTTATTAGTAATCCTACCAATTTCGTTTGGTATTGTTAGTCTGAAAATACTGACTACGTCAGTTAAAAAGCTTTCGCTTTCATAAAGCTTATTGACACCTTACCTCAACATTTACAATTTATTAAGATGTATTCAGTTGGCGAGGTTCATTTCTTAATACGATCTTCTGGGTCATAATGTTTTTGCTTCTAAGTGCCACGAAATATCAACATTTGATTGAGATTTCAACAATTGATCAGAAATTAAACAGAACGAATTCATATTCCCTGCGATAGAAAATATAGGATACTAGCTGATGACACAGCGTTGCCCGGAATTTTTTTTTTTTTTCAGACTAATCATCTTTTACTAAGAAAAAATAAAGTGTATATTGTAAGATCAAAATAGTTTTAAAAGCACGAGCAGCAACCTAATATTTAAAATTTAATACAGAACTGCCCTCGCGGGGGAGCGGAAATGGTCGAATCTTCGCTTCCGAGAGATGACACACGGCCATGACGCGCCATTTCATTCAAATTGTTGCAAAATCTAAACTGTTCGTCGAAATTTTACTGTTTAAAAACATTTTTATTGTTGTTAAATGTACAAATCAATTTGATGATGTTTGATTTTTTTCCTTCTCAAATTACCCTCTTCAACTGAAGTATTTTAACACTTTTAATAACGTATTTTTATATGTTTAATAACGTTTTATCGATAATTTAGGTTATGTTGCGTAGATAGACAGGTGCTGCTGTCGCGGACATTTTTGAAGAACTCTGTGAGGCAAACAATGCTGTTATGTATAGTTGTTTACAAATATGACTCTCCTTTTTCCAGATTTTAACGACATTTATTGTCAAAAACCATTTTTATTTTTCTTAGCACTCGTTCTAAAAATACAAGTTATCCTATGTTCATTCTAGACATCTAAACTTCATCACGATAAGTTCAGTAGTTTAGTCGTGACCAAGTAACAAACCGATATAAACGCATTTATATATTAGAAAGGATAATTATATGAACGGAGAAACCATACTTGAGTAGAAATGAAAAAGAGTAATGTAATATTCATGCAGGCTCATTCAACACTTCACCCAAGGGCGTGAAGAATCCAATCTCTCCAGGAACTACGTTCATCAGAGTGTCTTTCACACGTGACACTTCATTCCAGCGTTTCCGTCTCAGACTTGGAGAGAAGCTCTCCTCATAATACAGATATTATGCAGGTAGGAGACCCTCCTCAAGACAAACAGGATTAAGCGTCGAGTCCCCTGAGGACACTGATTGTTGCTTGTGAGGAGTGATTCACAGTGAGAGAAGAGAAGACTTCACCTCATAAAATATCGCGAATGGATCTATTCTTGGTATAACAATTTCTAACAGAAAAACAATAACAAAAATTGACTTAACAATTCACAACAATTAACAAACACAAGTGGGATTTTTCACAGAACTGGAGACTCTTCTAAACTGTCCTCGTCGCTTTATCATCAACTTAAAAACACTGGCCAAACTGATCACAAATTTTTGCACTGAATTAAATCAAACCCTGATTACTGATGATAATAGTGTCTCAAATAGCTATGAAAGGCAATATTGAGTACATTAGTGAGAAAATCTGATAATACGAGAATTTTAATTGTCACTTTTCATGTTATATATTCATTGCATAGTCAAATGGTCACACTGTAGGTTGAAGAGTGAATTCAAAGTAGTAATTAGGAGAAAGAATTTGAGTTACGTTTGTTATATATAAGATAAATAATCAATAAAGAGGCATATGTCATCCTAATTATTTATAACGCATATTACAAAGTATATTTATAAATAGTATACGAATTATATTATTAAGAAAAACAGTAAATATTATTGAATGAATTCGAGTGCGAATTTTAGAAAAAAGATTAACGTCACGTTTTCCACAGGCAAATCATATGAGTAAGAGACATAAAGAATATTATAACAATTATAGTTCTCTTTAACATAAAGTGGCGTAAGAAATACTTCATAATTCAACTCCTTAATTCTAGATTTGATCTAGAAAAATGAGACATGCTATATCGGATGGAGAAAAATACATTTCTTTGCTACAGCAAAATACGATTTAAGGTATTTTATGCGTCAGAGCGACTAGACTTTAGTACCTCAAAAGATGTTTTAAAGGAAAGTTTGAACCATTCTCTAACCAGTGGCGATGAATTTTCACACCCTTACTGCGCAATTTCTTTTTTATTTATTTACCTCAAATTACTATAAGCTTATATGGAGATTCTTTCGCGGGCTCATGGGTTTTCTGATATTCTGGCAAAAGTATTGGCTTAACATAGCGAAAAATAACTACTAAAACGTAGCAAATGGAAATAGGAACGATGCAGTAACGTAAAGAATTTTCATACCTTATGGGGTATTTACAAGAATAATTCACCAAAAACTGTGGAAAATACTGCTCTAACAGAAATGGCAGTCGCATCACGTGACTGAAGACAATGCGACCCTTGTCAAGGAAGGAGTCAAACGACAGTCTAAATTAATTATCAAGTTTTAAAATCACAAAACAATTGTTCTCATCCAATATAAAGAAAATCAGAAGAATGAATTATTAAATAATAAGAACTACTCTAATGAATATTTCCAAGTTTCGTGAATAGTTGGCAACTTGACTTCAGTCAATGCGATTCACAAAATACCTGAAGTACAGGGGATGACATAGAAAAGAAGCTCAGACGCCTGAACGGACACCTTGCATGAATTAATGTAAAAACATTTATTCTAAAACAAATGAATAATTCAAGACGGGTTATTTCTTTCAATACAATAAGTGAAAAGGTTCCTCGTCAAGTGAGCGCATATGGCGGACGTGTCCGCTGGAGACTGAGACAATCGTTTGTCAACAGCAGCTCAAGCACAAGGACACAAACAGGTGAGAGACGTGCGCGGGATGCAGTAGACATCTTACAACTCCTGCAGGGTTGCCATCGTCCAAATAAGATACTTAAAATCAAGTAAACTAAATAGGGAAAAATGTTGCCAACATATTCGCCTCTTTCTTTCACTGACATCTGTAGAGTTAAATGGACAAAAATGGTCAGAAGGAGGTACCGTAGATAAAAATATGCAACAACAATATTAATGAAAAAAATTCGCAAACTACCGAACTACGAAAATCGAGACCGTTCATATTACCAAACTCAAAAAATAAAATAAGCAGAACCTCACATCGAATTCATTCAGAATGACGGACTACCTTTTACTTTTTTTTATACTTATGATCTTGAAGCAATTTGTTAATGACTTACCAACGTTTCAGTTTGTATTTGAAACATTCTTCTTCAGGGCCACCAATAGAAACAGGTGACTATTACTTTCAGTACAATTGAAATTAATTAAACAGAAAATCGTACGTAATGTTTCAAATAAGAACTGAAACGTTAGGGAGTTATTACAAAAAATCGTTTTTATTGACCAAACCCTCTCGATACTACGTTAATAACTTTTTCATGAAACTACCCGTTCTTCCTGTACATACAACTGACAGCTGTTGGATATGAATAAACATAAAATAAATATTAAGGTAAAAATCATTTATTAATTTTCAAATAACAATTACTCATTATTTGGATCAAAAGTTTGAGAAGAAGAGGGACAGAGAAATTTAAGTGCTTCTGTTGAAAATTTCTAACATCAATTGAGAGATAATAAAGAAAACTCGGAGTTGTAAATTTATTAGTCATCTATGTTATTGTAATTTTTGAGACGCGAGTCATTATTTAAAATTTATAGGAACCACTGTCTAGAAACTCGGTTAGAGCAACCCTTGTTTTCTCATGATTTTCAGTAACCACTGCCAATTTAACGCAGGCGCCAACGGGTAGCCGCTGTCGCCCAGGACCTCGAATGTCCCAAAAAAGAGTCTTTAAAAATTATGATACTCTTACATTCTTTTCAAGAATTATTATAATCTATCTTCCAGGGTACATAACCACTTATATCGCGTTGAAAGTAAAATAAATTAATATATTTACGTACTGAAAATTATTACTCACAATAAGTACAAACGAATTTGTAATCCTTTCTCTTTTTGTCGAGAAAAAATGAATACGTGAAAATAATTTACTGACGTATTCAATGTTTATGGGTCTCCAGAAAGGGAAAACACATTCAGATGTATTCTCATCAAATACTCCGTGGCTATTCCAGAAGTTGGCAACCCTGGAACGCATTCGAGGGTTGGTGGTGGGGCGTCGGGGAAGCGGAAGAGAAGGAGGCGGAAGATCCTTCCTCTTCTAAATGAATGGTTCCTTCCTTCTGTTCGCCGTGACCTGCAGTGAGTCGTCGTCAGTTGTCGAGTGGCACAGCGACGCGCATTTGTCGCTGCTGCGTGACGTCATGATTGTTGCCTAGTTTTGAATTCATGAAGGGTTGTTTCCCTTACCTCTCCGGAATTCAAGTTTCTCTGTGCTTTTACATGCTACCTTAACTTTTCATTTTCACTTCTAACAATTTTTTTCTACAACCACTGAGTTACTCTAGACCGGAAATAACTGATCAATAAATTTGGGTTTTTATTGATGTCCAAGAAACCTAGATTGCATAATAAATTGTAAATCAACTTAGACATCATTTTCGTATTCTAGCGAATCGGCCTTAAAGAAACATTAATTTTAAATGTTGTCTGTAATCAACTGATGTAAACGCAAAGAAAATACGTTTTGTGTACAATTTTACGGCGAACATCAGACAGGTGCTACTTCAGAACGCAACCTAACCCCACTTTGATACCTATTGCTTCTTATTGTCTGACATCGGACTTCAGATGCATCACGTGATCATTTTCTCATCGCAAAAAAATAGTAAATGGCATCAAAATTACAGAGTAAATTACGTATTTTAATACGCAATTTTATTATTGTTATAAGTAAAGCGACTATTAAATGAATTCAGAAGATTAAATAAATTCAATCGACTCGATGTAATTTTATTTCATAAAAAAATAATTTTACTTAAAAAATATCAAACGTGCGTCGTCTATGAGCTCTGAATAATTATTTCACTTTTTATATAAAATAGACAATTGTTAAAAAGGATACTAGGAAGTGTTCCGTATTAAAACTCTTTTGTTGCCTTGTTTTGCGTTTATCGAATCTGACAAACAAAAAAAAATTTTATGCATAGTTTTTTTGATATGTTGTTCGATGTAGTGCAGAATAAACGATATAACAGTTATTAACAGATAAGCAGAGAAAGCGCGTTTCCTTTCAATGAAGAACAGAAATAAAGATTGAACTGGAAACATTTCTCCGAACGGAAATCAAATATTCTGATGTCGTAAAGGAATTTATACAAAACAAATCTGTGTAAGACTTACACGTCCTTGAAAGTGTTGTCTGTCTGCGTAACAGCGCATCTGTCTTGTCCAGGATGTAACCTCTTAGGAATTCAAAGTTCACTCCACCATTTTCGTGATCTTCAAACACTTGAGAAAAAGAGAAAAAAGATGATAATGTTTTTAAACTTTAATGTAATGAACACTACATAGTAAGGCAGAAGTTTTAGTGGAATTAAATACACAGCTAACAACTGATAGCTGCTTTGAAGTGTAGCTGATAGAAAGTGTATATTAGTACCGAAGCGTACATTAGTGCTAGTTGAAACTTGTCAAGTTAATCAACAATTAGCTGAAGAAAAATAATACTTTTTACAGAACTATAACAACTAGTTGCTGAAGTTTCTGTCCGAAAGCGACTCGTCTAATATGAAACCAGAATTCCTCGCACTTCCTCATCGCATCAAAGTTCTGGTAGAATTTGTTAACTGATGCCAGAGGGATGAACTAATGTAGAACGAAGCGCGATATGTTTTGCATTAAAATATATGAGGTACCTTTAAACTAAGAACCAATTTTACTTAAATAGTAATATTAGAATGTTAATTTTAACAAGTAATTGAGTTGAAGTAAATGATTTTGCGATGTTCAACTAGCAGGTTTAGCTTAATTGACGATTTGCGCACAAAATTTAACTTTAGCTCTCAGTCTTTAGTTTCAATGCCTTTTTTTTATTATTTGTTTTTGCTCTTCGTTGGAACGCAATAGTCAGAGTTACTTGGGCGTACAAGTGGTAGTCGCTGTTAATTAAGAATGAAAATAAATTGGTTATTAATGAGGTGAAGTAACAATAATTGAAGGGGGTATGATAGTAAAACAGTAGATCAAACTGTTGCTATGAAATATGATCTTATATTTTATCCAGCAATATTTTATTTTGGCAAGTAGCTATTAAACGAATACTTCCCTTAGTTATCTAACGATTTATTATCAAGTAGCTCGGTACGCGGTCCCCTGTGTGGCTTTTTATAGCTCAATTCCCTGATCTAAAATTAATTGTGTGTCAGATAGGTTTAGTAAAGTAGTGTTATAATAATACAGAGGTTCGTTTTAATCTGCTGATCGTAACAAATGGTGAATCCGAGAAGTCTACATAAGGCACATTACGTATATGACATAAGGGTTAATCGGAACCTTGCATCTTCTTCTTCTTGTTCTTGTTCTTCGAGCCCAGTTGCAGCAGGAGAACTATTTCTTGAGGCGTGTCAATTTCTGTTCCACCTTTGCATCTCAAGACTCATCAATTCCAAGGGAAAGAGAGAGAGATAGAGACACAGAATTCTCTCTTTCCGGTGCACAGGGCTCCGAAGGAACAGAATCACTTGTTCCCATCATCCCCAATATGGAGACTATGATTACGCAAATAAATATTGGACAAATAGTTAATAAATTACATGTGTCTCGAAACAAAGGGAGTGATTTGGGACAAAATGGAGAATATACTGACGGATAAAATACTTGATCACTTCCATTGAAATAGTATCTGAGCACATGGAAAAAAATATTTCATTCGAAAAAAAAATGTTCGAGTAAAAAAAAAAGATTAATTATCGAAATAATGTCTGAATCAATTAATCAAATTAACGTTTCACAGAAAACGGTCTAAGTAACGAACGAAATGTCTAGAAGTAAAAGTACTTTGAATCATCATGGTGGCAAGTGGTACAAACGGTAAATAGGTACATATAGGCCTCCTATTCTTGAAGCGTTCAACACACAATAAAATCTATTATTTCATACTTTATGACAATTATCCAGAGTAATTATTAATGAAAAAAATTAACCCCAAAAGTAACATTAGCATATGTCTCATGACGTTCTGTGTCGTACAGTTTTCTTGAATTTCTCTGCATTCTATCATTAGATAATTATTTTGTTAGAATCTTCCACCAATAATTTGTCTCTGCTGCGTATTTTACTGTTCTGCGAAACCCAGAGCACACGAAAGCTAATTCTATTATCCTCTATGAATCGATTACTAAAAACTAAAAGCTCTTGTCGGACTCTTTGGAGATGATGACTTCCCATCTACTTAACAAATGTTTGTATATGGTAGTATTGGTTTAATTAGAAAAGAAGTATTTCTTAGTATGTGGTGTCTTAAATTTTAACATTAATAATCCAACAATTTCTCAGTATATAAATATATACACTTGAATTTATAAATGTCCTTCATAGAAAATTTTTAATAAAAGTATTTTTTGTTTCAAAATGTATACTAACATAAGATCGAAAGAAATTCGTAAAACTTTCCTTTAGGTCAGAGCTAAGATGAAGAGGTAGATACATCGTCAGCGTCACAATTATGACGTCGCGGAGTACAAAACAGAAGCGCAAGATAGAGAGATTTCGAAATCAATAACAGTTTATGGACAAAACAATCAGTACACGTAGGACGACTATAAGCTTATTAACTCTCTGGAAGCAAGCAAAGTGCTACTGATCCATTCCTATCAATGGACAACCGGTGGAGAAAAATCCGGTCCAAAATGGAGCTACAGATACTAGGAACTTCACGCGAAGGATGGGTTAAAAATATATATATTTGACTATTATTAAGGTAAGAATAATAAAATGTATTTAATCAATTGTGTATTTTAATAAATTAAAATTACTATGCCAATAGAATGATAAAGTATATAGGAAAATAGAAATTAATGCATTCACATTTGTTATCATTAATATTATAACACTCGTACGTAAGTAGAAAACTGAGTATAAAACTAAAATCAATAAATTACTTAACACAATATAGAAGCAATGATGTAGGGTCGGAATCGGAGGACGACAGTGGAATGTGAAGGCGGTGTGCAGATAACAGAGCGTTATTATGCGCAAAAACCACAGTTGCGACCACTCGAGGCAAAGCCAAGAGCACGGCGATGATACAGGCGTTGTGCCGCCTCAGCCACAGCCAACACTTTGAGGCTGCAGATAACTGCGGAAGAATTGAGAAGTTTTCGTTCTAATCAGTTCATTTTTCTTTTATTCACACATTTTTTACTGAACAGAAACTAATGAGGACGAAGAAAATTACCTACGAATTGATCAAATAATATATTGTAACTAGTAGATAATTTGAATATTTTTAGTACTTATTTTTATAGTGTACACTCCATTGTTACTATACTAACTAAGCAATTCTTGTAACTTACAAATAATCCTGGAGATATATACAAATAAATTCTAAATGTCGGCCTCAGATAACTGTTTTATTAACGAAACCTCAAGCCATTTAGTTTAAAATTATTTATTAAGAAACATAAGAATTGCACAGATTTTAACAAAAATTAGTACTAATTCTATAGGAGCGAACTCCTATAAAAATCTCGAGATGACCCAAACGAAAATGAAGATTAAATGATTCTCGGCTCTTTTAGTAGCAGATATAATGACACTTTATTCCATGTTAATGGGTCTTTGTATTTGTTTTAGAGCAGCTGACAATTTTAGCGTTTGATTCCAGTGTCGTAACGCGGCTTGTTTCCACATTTCCGCACGTAATGAGATTAATACTTCCGCCCTAAACCCGGAAGAACTCCCCTCCGCTCGCGGTACATCAATTCCTTTTCCTTCGTAACATTCTGAAATATTTAATTACCTGCAGCTATTCGTTATAATTCAATATATGTCATACGAGTCCATTTGCCTTTTCTTGGGCTTAAGTACATTCCAATTTATAAAATATCCCATGACAACATTACAGAATGTTTTTATGGTATATTTACCACACTTATTTTGAAGTGAGCATCGTAACACGTTATGAGTTATGATTCTCATTTTGACATATCCCCATATCATGATGTATAATACATACAGATTGATTCCGAATTCATGGTACAAACTTTAAGGGTTGCTACCGGACACTATATCGGAATGTGACGAACACAAGAAAGATGAGATGAAAGGAAGGACAAAAGTTTTTATTGACAAGTGCAATGTTTACAATAACTGTTCAAAATTACAAAGTCCGCTAACAGTGATACATGCTTGGAGTGATTGGTTTCGTACACATTCAAAGATGGCGGGAACTGACGCACACGTGCAGCGGCTAACAACAATTTGTCTTTCCTTTCATCTGTTATTTCCAGTGTTTGGACCTCACCACGTCACTTGCGCCTATATATAATATTACTTTACAATAAATAATTGTTACAGTTCTGTACCAACTCTAAAAGTTTGTACCTTGAATTCGGGATCATTCTCTATACCATTCATCTCTCGTAATAATACGAGAACATTTGTTCCTTCTGAAAATTACCTTTTTTACAAGTCGTTAAGTGAGTGTTCTGTGTGAAGTGAGAACACACTTTTTACGCGAGAGCAATTATTTGGAAATATGCGAGGACATTTACACTTCATATCTGTTCCATCTCCAAATTCGTTAACGTAAATCACGATCCAATTACAGGACACGAATTAATAGACACGCAATGGAAATAAAAAATCATCATCCTTTTGTTTAATCAAAGGCGTCGACTTGAACGATTCATTTCTCAATACGACCCTGAACTTCTAGAAAAGAAAAAAAAACTAGAGAGAAATTAGAAGGGGAGTAACACACACCCTAATTGTTTACACCTGAGCAGAGCGGAGAAAGATCGTGTGGAAGGAAAATCCAGAACCAGATATCCGCTTCTACATAAATCAGTGGGGAAAACTTCGCCGAAGCAGTTGGAAGGGTTACGCTGTCCAAAGTTCTCGCCATCGATTTATTACTCTCGTATTCGAGATATCGAAACGCCGCGATTCTTCTTTTCGTACGGATAAAAAAACTTCGACGTGTCTCGCTATTCCAAGGAGGCCATGTTTATTTTTTTATCGGTGCACAGTTTCCTGTCCGAACGTGTAAAAAAAAACGGAGAGGAATTTTTGGCAGGAACGCGGACAGGGTGACGTGCGCCGGTGGGGGTGGGGGTGGAGAAGGAGAACGGGGGCGGAGGGGGGTGGCACAGAAGTAGGAACACGAGCTGCTTTGAAGTCGGAAGATTCCCGAGAGGGAGGGCGTTCACCTCGCAGCAAAAACGAGCGGTTTCCAATTTCCCTTTTTCACTTTTCTAACTCAAAAAAAGGAAAGAAGAAAAAGACTCTGCGACGAATTCTATGCGTGAACAGAGTCTGCTAAGAATTTAATATTTTTCTCCCTTTTGTCGGCGAGAACAAAAAAAGCGTTTGGAAAAAGAGAGCACGAAAAGAGCAGGAAACTAACTTTACCATATTCATTGGCAGTTGTGCTCCAAAGAAATGGCGATTGTCATAAGTGAGCTGACCATCTTCCATCGTTGAAAAAATCAAGAAAAACGAGGTCTCAAATACAACTGTCCGAGTAATATGAACTTACCACTCATCGCGGAAGCTTTGTATTCACGACATTTTTGGTAACACACACACGTTACGGAATACAGCGACGAACGAAAGAAAAAAATAAGAATTCCATCCCGGAACGGGTTTTTCTCCGGTTTTCCTTCGGATAGAGGTGAGTTCTATATATACTCTCTCTAGATCTATTGAAAAAATTAATCTTGAATTTAGAATTATTTCAATAGTTACGGTTAATAAAAAATATTTTCCGAGTAGTATTTAGTTTAATAATTAATTATACGAACAAGTCAAATAACGATTTTTATGTTGTATTAAAATACAAACGTGATCGTATTCTATTCGTAATATTTGTATCGTTGGGAGTAAAGTGTTGAAATGTTAAATCCTTAGGGTCCTTGATCGGAATTGATGGGTTGGTCCCTCGCTTGCTTCCGGAGAGTAAATTATTGTTTTGTTTCCTACGTGGTCTTACGCATTTTGTATAAAAAAAAGTTCTTTTTTGAGAATAAATTTATATACACTAGAAGAAGTCGAAACCAAAATGGTTCAGTAATTATGACTCGTGAAATGCAATAAATCTTCGTCTAACATAAGAGTAATCCTAACATCCCGTCGCCCAAGTCGATTACTTCATTCTTTCCACATCGTTCAAATCCAAAAGCAAAATTGAAAGACGTGTTCCTCCTGATCAGATCCCATTTACTTTCGAACCGCAAACGCGATCGCAGAGCTGCGTGCTAAACGCGAATTAATGAATGGAAGGAACGAGAAAAAAGCATCCACCGCTGACGACAAGAGAAGCCCATAACACTTTCCCTGCAACCCCTTTCATCTCCCCAGGTGCGTGGTGCGTCCAAATCCCCAATCGATCATCACTGGAAATTGGTGTTCCTCAATTCACGGTTCTTAGTGCTCTTGGAAATTTGAACTCTCATTAGTTCGTGTACCACGAATTTGTTTGGCTCCATCAACTCAAGGGGGCTTTCTCTTTTCCCTTTCTTTTCATTCTTTTTTTTATTTCGTTTTCCGATTTTTCCGAGAGACAGCTCCAGGGTTTGCTTTTCATGTGTCCTTTGATAGGCGTGAGTGCGGTTAACCCGAGTGGGGAGCTGAAGGGCTGCTGTAAAGGGAAGGATGTGGATCTTTTCGATTCCCGTTTTGTGTCAAAAGGGACAACAACCGAAAAAGGAAAAAAGTGAAAAGGCGAACAGGTACTTTCACCAGCGCGGATCTGATCTCGCAGATACCTGTTCAAGGACATTTTATCCAAACATTCCCAACAGACTTTTGTCAAATATCGATATTCCTCCTTTGTGCCCTGATAGACTTATGGTTCTCATCTTTCCAGGAATTCAGGTCTTATGACGCAATATTTTGGAGAGTCTCTAAGCTGACAAAAGCGGATGTTTATGACAGGTTTCCTAAAAATTAAGGCGTTCCGATCCACTTGGAAGTGTGAGGATTCAGACACAGAGCATGAAATCCCTAAAGCGGTGGAGAACATCTAGAAAATATTTCTTACCTTTTCAACACGCGTCGGAAAAATAGTCGGGAAGAAAATCGGATAAAAATCGTTAATGAAGCTGGACGACTGGTTCTTAATCAAGATACATTTCGAATTCTGTTCGCATTCTTTACACGGGATGCAACCTGACTTCGGAAACTCTAATTGATTTGATTTAGCAAAAGTTCGCGAACGGAACCTCACCATTGCGTCGGGAGGTTCATTAAAAGCTTTGTCATGTTGCGATCGAAGCTATCGATCTTCTATGGGAGGTCGTCGATAGAACCTTCTCGAAATCTAACTGCGGAATGGGGAAAAAAAACTTGCGACGCAAATAAACCCGACGCGTAGCAACAGATAGGGGGATGGGACAACAGAGCGATGTACTTGAAGGACACGAGATGGGAATCCGGTAGCTAGGGGGTTAGCGTGCTCGCTCACCACCAAGTCACTCCGGGTTCAATTCACGGCGGGGCTAGAAGAAGAAAAAATTGTAGCTTTTCACATTAATGTCCTCGTTTATGTAATTGTGACCTTCCTTCCTCTATGCAACTCGCAATATTACTAACACCTCCCACTCAGCGGCCGATCTACACCGTAATGAAGTGAGGGCGAGGGGTTAACCGGAGAGCAGTTTTACAACACAAATTTTATAGACATGACCTTAAATGAAATGTATCAAATAAATAATTCACAATTAACTATCTAGTATTTTTATTATCAATAACAATTATTTATTAAAGTTATTAACATGGTATTACTAGTTTTATTAATATCTTACTACTAATTTTATTGATTTGGAACTATTCATTTTAGTAATCTGGTATTATAAATAACAAAAATTATTTACGTTATTAAAGTTATTAGTTTTATTAATACGGTATTATTAATTTTATAAACATGGTATTATCAATTTTATTAATCTGGTATTATTAATAACAATTATAAGTAATAATAATTATTAATCTGGTAACACTTGTACAAAGTATGCCATTTATCAACTTCAATTTTATCTTTTAAAGAGTTCAGGTCCGCCACTACCTCCTATCGCTTATATTGTAGTTAAGCTTCAAATAGCACTGAGCGACTTTTCCTCCCGTTTTCAAATAAACACAACAATTAAAACAAAATACACTTAAGATGGAAAAAAACTGACTGCGCACGAACAAAACATAAACCGAAGGAACAAATGAAGAATTCTGTCGTCACGAAAGAACAGGTGAAAGTGCCTAGAATGGGTCAAAGGACTCTATTTATCCTTGAGCAGAAATATTACGTCAAGTTAATGGTGACGTGATAAGCGAGGAGGACAAAGGTGGAAGGGAAAAACTGCAAGGATGGCGAAAGCGGAACACCACTAATAATGTACGAGTCACGTAGCACTTTAAGAACGTAATATTTGCTCAGAAGAATAGGAATTTCCGCGTGCATTTGGTGAATAGGAAGGGGGAGGAATACATGGAAGAGAAACACATCATTTCAATTTTCCATTTTTCCATTTGTAGTATTTGTAAATGGGAAATGTAGCTAAGTTCTATTGTAGTTTATCTACATGGAGCAATAGGAAGAAGCAATGGTTGGATAGCCAACATCGTGGAGGGGTTTGTAAAAGTAGTCAGTAATAGTTTCAGTTATTGGTAGAAGCAGGAGGTGGATAGAGGGAGGTGGGTTTCGTTTTTCATCTTTACCACGCTAACACCTGAGCCACCGCAAGGGTTGTATCACATCATTTGCTTTAGGATCGTGAGGTATACGCAGAGTGCTTCTTTGGGCAATACATGCGCAACTATGTAATAACACACGACGGAGAGTAAATAGAGTTAATAGTTAATAGAAACAGAGTCGAAGTACTTAGTATTAGAACAATATTTTAATAAAATATGTTTAGCACCGTAGATCTGCGGTACCGTAGACCAGGTTAATAGAATAGTATATGATGATGACGTGGCGGTAGGATGTGCAGCGAGAATTATCACAGCACAGAAAACCAAATAATGCTATTGCTAAGGAAACGGGCTGACGAAAGTTGAAAGAAATTACAATCACTGACGAAGTAATTCATGAGATGGACATTTAAGACAGTTTTTTTTTTCTTTTCAAAATTTATTTATTTTCCCAACATTACTTTGAATTCTAATATTTATTTTATGAAGAACAGCAATATCTTAAGACACGCATTCTCTTATACAACATTTAAATGTCTTTGAATAAGTCATTATTTAATTAATAGTTTTAATCAAATGAAAGAGTAGTTTGGTTTGCATCACGATAGATCTTCTGTAACAATAAAGACGAAACTGCTTAAAAATTTATCCAATTACTATATATTTATTGTGAACAAACGTTGCATTGCAATGTTATTCGAGGGAAGATCTTTGTTATTGCAACCACTTTGTAAATTCATTGTTTTTCGTAAACTTGATGAGTAACATTTCTGAAATTGTTAATTTGATCACGATCTAAAATTAAAACATTTTCTCAATTTCTTGAATGATCCAAATTTAAACGGTGTAATCAAACATACGACTAAGATTCCTTTTCTCTTTTGATTATTTATTTATTTTTCTATGTAATTGTTGAATTTGTATACGTGTTTAATTTGTTTTCTACTTGTCACCAAGATAAATCAAACTCATTTGAATTCAAATATTCAATGAGATACGTTCACCCGACGACGAAGACAGCAACGTACTACTGAAACGGTCTGGCGTACAACAATAAGTAATTGTCTACCAAAAACGTCGGTTTGATAATTTCAATTTAATTTTCTGCTAATAAGTATGATTTTGTCCCGTTAATTGACGTAATACTTCCTGAATTATTTCAATATATTGCCACTTTCATCAATGTAACAAAATCAAATGCATCTCATGTTCATACTAAAATTACCTTAAGTATTACAAATACAGCATTTTTAATCTAGGCAAAAATAAAACATAAAAATTCGTAAGGTAGATGGATATATTTCGAGAAAAATCCACATGTGATCGTTGGCACGTATGAATTCACAGATTATGTTGCGGGATCAATTACAGAAAAAAATCTCTTTATATTTTTTTCATTGACGTGAGGTATATATATATTTACTCATAAAACTTAGATGGAAACAAATGCTACTCATGTCTCTGAAATTTCAAAAAAATGTAACTGAAATCTTTTCAAACAGTCATTGATATCAGTTTAGTGCGATCTTGGATTAATACGAATACTTTTTATTATCAAAAAAGCAGCGCTTGAAAAGCAAAAGAATGAACTAAATTACAAAATATGCACCCATTTTCTTGAAATAAAATTATACGTAAGCCTAAAAGTATTTCGCTTCTTGGAAACAATTATCACGCCGCGTAGTGTGATGGGAGAATCCTAGCGCAAACAAGATTTAATGGGTTTCAAAATAATAGAACAGGATTTATGGGTTCTGGATAGAACGTATGAGAACTACTCTATTCTGATTTTTTCCAAATTACAATCAACAACTGCAATAATGTACTGAATTCACATTAAGAATTGAGGTAAATTCTTTACGATCAAATGAATTTTAACGTGTTCAATAAATGTCTGAGATACATATTCGTATTGAAATTCAAGATTTATTCGCATTACTTCACAGTGATTGTTCTATTCATGATTACAAAAAAACAACAACAACAACAGACCTATGTACGTACTCTTGATCACATCAAACAGATTGTCTCAGTGCTTACGTCACGCGTAGCATTCCCTCTGATTGGAGGCTGCGCAGACGCTACTATAGTCGTAGTTCGTCTAACGCGCTTCCTCATGCAATGTCCCCCAGGAAATCAAGTGCTGTATTACAAGATACCCCGCAAACGAATTACATGGTATATTCAAATCTCGCCCAAATAAAATTATGCAATATACAAAAATTGAAATAATTACATAATTTAAAAACATATATTTTAATATAAGTTCAACAACAAGCATTAGAATACTCTCAGTGATTTCTCACCAATCTTGGAAAAACAGATAAATATCACAAAAAATGTTGTAGGTATGGAATACCTCTAGAGGACGGATGATCTAACATAAAAATAGTATAAGTATTCACTGCAGGTTTTGAAACCATATATTTCAAACCTTCAGAAATGAGTACTGCCGATGCCGTTTAAATTCAGGATCAGCCCCCAGAGAGAGGTTAGAACACGCGTAAATAATCACAAAATAATCAACAAAGCGTTCAAAATAAATGACGAAGACGAGACGCAAGAGACACCGACAAGAGACAATCAATTTGAGGAGAGACGAACAACTGCCATTCTGTTCGACCGGCGAATATACCTAGATGAGTGGCGCCAACCATCCACAAAGAAGGCAAATAATACAAAACTATAAGTTCATCGACTGACAAATACGTTAGAGAGGAATCATAATACAAGAAGAACAAACATAGAAATAAATAATACAAAAAATGAATAAGATTCCCCACACAAATATGAACGATAAGCAAATTGGCTACGATTTTACAGTAGATTCTTTCCTCGCGAACTTTACGTAAATTCTGTTGTTACCTTTCGATGTAAGATGAAGGTCAATCCCCCTTCATCCTCTGTTTCTTCCTCTCCTCCTCCTCCTCCTACCAGCCACCAGCCACCCCAAGTATAAAGGAAGAAGGCGACGGAACCACCTGCTCGTCCACTCAAGGTTATTCCCACGAAACTGCATTGTGCCATCCCTCATTTCAATGAATAGTCACCTCAGTCTGTAGTTTACACGACTCTCTCAATGCACTTTAGTAACGGTTCATTTTACTACGAAACTTTGCATCCGGATTCTAAATTGTTCTCATTCCGAATTACATTGCACCAACATAGTCCTGATCAAAATCACAAATACTTTCCGTTCTAATGATTCCGTATTATTTCGCACGTAACTTGTCGCCGCCTTCTAATTCTATTCGAATGATCAAATATTTCAAGATTCACTTCGCTGATGTAATATGGCGTAACATGTTTTGGATAACGTTCCTCAACCGAATTCAGTTCCTGATTCCAGCACCACGGTATTATTTCACTGCAATATTTAGCGAACTACTTCCCGTAGGTTAATGATAAGAATTCACGCGATATTACTGCAATGATCTTTCTTTTTTTTAATCTATAAACACGTACAGAATAATAGTAACTCGTTTCACAGAAAATTCACCTCGTGTCACAATTCCGTTCTTCTTCTTCTTCTTCTTCTTCTTATCACGGCCGCTTCCTACCCTCAACTGTTCCTCCCTCGCTCAGTACTTTTCGAGCTTCGATGACGTCACACGACCAATCACCTTTTGCATCCTTTCCGTCACCGATGACCGCTCTCTCGTGTTCTAATAAACCCCCCGCTGCCCTTCCCCCTCTCCTTCACCCCCTCTCCCTCCCATCCTCCTCCTCCATCGCGTCGTCATAGTATCAACAACCCTTCGAATTCTCACGTAAGAAAGAATCGCCGCGCGCTCTTCAATACAACCTGCAACTCCTTATTGCTGCTGCTGTTATTTAAAACTATTCGATCGTTCTTTTATACACGCGAAAACACACAACTATTATCGGATAGGTTAATCGTTTTCTGAAGGTTTCAAATCATGATTGGAAAAGAGTTATTGAATTAATAAAGAGCAATGAAATATTTTATATTATTAAGCATATCATGTAGATATTCCACGAAGTTGGTAAACATGTACATGAAATTCAATTATGAAACCACACTTATTTGTTAGTATAATTGGTTCTACACTACCCTATCCTATCTTGACGTTTCAAAAAATTATTTTTAGAGAAGAAGGGGAATTTTGCAGTCTCTTCGAATTTTCTTTCATCTGTGTAAGAATCAATTTTATAATAAATTGTTAATCGACATCATAAATCATAAATCACATTCATGTTTATAAAAATAAATCTGTCACATTTACTTCAAACTTTTCTACAGGAGAAATAAACAATTTCGGAGAAAAACATGATTGCTTTTTATCATAAATGAGATATCAGTTTTAATTAAGATTTCCGTTTGCTATTTGAACTCCTCACAAAGGCTATTGTTCCTGGAGTTAACTTGACTACCGGTGGACAAGTTTGGATACTTGAAACACACAGAAACGTGTAATGTGGTCGTAGACGTTGACTAAATCATTCAACTTACATACTTATTGGATACTCCCTCAATTGGTCGTTCTCTGAGTCACATAATAGTATTTTAAACTGCATCAACAGAGTAACTATGTTTGATGCATACACACAAACATGTAGCGAATTTTGTTCGTTATAGTATAAGCTTCTGATGAACTGAGTCGTAGGAGTTTTGTGAATGGGTAGTATGAGTAGATGTACATGTGGTAATTACTTTTCTTCATTATTATTTTTATTTATATTGAAATGATTACTTTAGACTGGAAATCGAACGAGATTATTAAAAAAACTATAAAGAGTAATCAAATAAACGGCATGATTGGTGTTTCGAATTCATAGTATTTTGCTGAAACAGAAAATAGTATTTACTTCACTTTAGAGGTACGTCAAGATAATTAATTAGTGCGCTGCTTACTCCTGATGTCATGAATATCGCCACCAGAAGAATAAAGTACTGCCGATTGTATTACACCATGTTGATACACCAGTCTTGATAAATGAGTGAGGGGTTCGGAAGCCAACACCTTTAACTCGGTTTTTTAAAAATTCTGTTACATTCATAAGGTTATATTGATATAATTCAATTACTTTAGAGGTCACGTGACTAAAAATTTAGACAGAGAAATTCTTTTGACATGTGCCTAAATTTTCTTACTTGCACATCCATATTTTGTCCCGTTAATTTAGAAAAAGCAAATTGATAAATTTCAATAACTTTTTACAATGTGTATGTAGTTCAACATAAGATACACCAACTAATCTTCTTCTTTGAAATTAACTTTCTTCACTTACGAATAAAATTGCGTAATAAAATTGCGTTAAGTAGAAATAACACAACATTTTTTATTCATCCCAAATAGTAAAATGATTGGCATCTTTAATAAATGTGGCCATTACTATCAAAAATATTTCTTTAAACGAATGAATTACTATTCGATTACCTAACATCTTATAATTAAAATATATAGGGATTAAATTATAAGTGATTCTTATTCTGAAAATACACTAATCACATGGCTTAGGGCCGTACTAGTATTAGATTAAAGTAGTTTGACTTGGTGATAAAAAATAAATATTTACAGCTACAACATAAAAGAAATGAAATTCTTGCGGGGAAAAAATTACTATTAACGAGAGTATAGTATAGCTGGAAATGAAGTAAGAATGACAAAGTGACAAAAACCATACATCTCTTTTCAACTATGCTAATTCAAAATATTTTTCTTATGAATGTTATAAATCTGTGTAAATAAACCGGTCCCAATATTAACGGTGTAAAAAAAATTTTGAAAAGAAAAATTTATCAATCTAATTACCCTTACGCTTTCGATAACTTTAAATAAAGTACAAGTTAATGATGCAACGAGGACTTCAGCATTAATGATGACATCATGGTCCGCTTCATTTCAAATTCTTTTCTCTTTGATTGACTATTTGTTTTTTAGTGAAAATATCTCAAACCATAAAAAAACCTCCTCTTCCACCAAAACGTAAATACATAAAAAATTACAAATGTTTCAAAAAACATATCACACAAATATTAGTGCAATATTCAAATATTTCAGAAACAAATATATAAAAGAATTACACTAATAAAAGGATTCAAAAGTGGATTTTTCAGCCGTCGTCAGGTGAATATAATATAAACAAATATGTTAATTTCATCGTGGTAACAAACGGAAAAACAAGTCAACTAATCATACCAGTTAAATAATACCATACAAAAAATTAGTAATATGAAAACAAACCATTAAAAACAATTAAAAATCTGAGATAATGTGTCTGTGCCAAACTGTAAATTCAAACGTCTTTTTAGTTTTGATGTGAAAAATTTCTGACTTAATACGTTTGTAGTAAATTGACTTCCGATTTGATATTGAAACATTATCCCAACCAATTGAACGATTTAAATCTAAACATTTTGTTATTTTGTTAGGTTGGTGTTCTTTGATTCGCATATGTAATTTACGTTTAATCTGTCCAATATAGGAAAACAAACAGATTTTACAAAAAAAATGTCTGTAAACGACACTTTGTCTCTTGCGTTTAATCTTTTCCCCCTTAATTAAAATATTGTGAAATACGAAACATTAAAATATTTAACTACATTAAAATATTTCTATAATACTGCAATGCTTATCTCTTTATTACTGTGAGTCCAGGGAAACTATCAGTAACAACTTGGTAATAAATATTTATGTTCTCTTCTAACATCTGTGAATTCAACTGCACTAACCAACAAGTTTAAATAACCGGCAGCGGAAAGATGGAGCCAAACTATGGATTGTTTTGTTCTTCACGTGTTCCGAGATCAATTTATGTTCCGTATTTATCTGCAGAGGCGGATCTGGATTGTAGTCGAGTGACGTTGGGGGCTACCTGGGAAGCATTTTTGGTTAAGAATTATGGTTTTACAACACACATTTAATAAATATTACCTTTAAATAAAATGCATCAAATAAATAATTAACTATCTGGTATTATTAATAATAAAAAATATTTATTAAAGTTATTAATATCGTATTATTAATTTCATTAATCTGGTATTATATAGTTTGTTGATCACAATAACAATTACAACTAATAATTATTAATCTGGTAACACTTTTACAAAGTATGATATTTATCAACTTCAATTTTATCTGTTTTCAAATCGTCATTTAGCACAGAATGCTAAAAGCTTTTGCCACTATAGTTTTGTATGTAGAAACATTGAATGTGTGGTTAAATACCGCTGGTAATTTTTTATAAAATATTAGACATAATATGTCATATCTTTCTTTAGGTGTCCAACAAATTACATTTACACGGAGATTGATCAAATTTAATATCAGAAAAAAATAATATTAATTTAATTTACCTTTAAAATAATATTGATACATTTCCTTCTGAAATAATATTTCCCCCAACTGAATTCAAAGAAATTAAAAAATTTGAATTTTGGGCAATGTTTGAAAATTGACTTTTTTAGAGTACAATACGCGAAAATAATTCTTTGGGTAATAAAGAATATTCTCTACGTCTTTAACTATACGACACGCATTACCTTACTTTCTTGTGTGATTTTATGGATGACAGAAATAGTTTCTCAAGTGTATTAATTGAAAATATCATCAAAACGAGAATTTATTCAAATCCGCGGTTTAAAGCTGCACCAGTGCTTCTACACTGAAAAAGAATTTATTGATTCTAAAAGAAAAAGAAAATAAAGTCGTCTTGTACTTTATCACGCCATTGTTGTAGTACTTTCAAAATACTTGACAGCAATTTCGAAACTATTTTCCTGCATGCTAGTATTATGTCTTATTACTCATATAAATTTAGTTGTATATGTACTCAACCCTGGCACACGGTTTTGTACCTGAAGCGCCATCCCGGTCCGGGTCTTTCTCCGGTTTTCCTTCGGATAGAGGCGGATTTTTTTATAAGGACTCGCTAGGTTCTTGCCTAGAGACATCTATTGAAATAATTATTAGCGAATTTAGTGTTATTTAATACTTACGAATTATCAATACTTTCCGAATGATTTATAGCTTGATAATAATACGTACTTGTAAAATGACTTTTCTTTTTTTTATTAAATACAATATTTGTTGACATTTGTTAATAGAATAACAGGCGTGGAACTATTTTTATCGTTAGGACTTAAATGTTGAAATGTTAAATCCGCCTCTGCCTTAGGGTTCTTGGTGGGAATTGATGGAATACGTCCCTTGCTTCCTTCCGGAGAGTAAAAAGTTAATTATCCTCCACGTGGTCATACGCAGTTTGTAACTTTTGCTTTTAAGACAACAAAGTTATTTTTATTTGATAAAAATACTCCTATCTTTCTGATTGTCTCTATGTATGTCATGCAATAGGGTACGCGGATCCAAATTATTATAGACAATCAATTATTTATATATCTTTATTATCACCAACGTCTCGACACTGATTGGTGTCTTCATCAGGGTAACTTGATTCAGTTACACAAAAGACATTGTTCTTCCTTGTTAAGGATTTTTATTAAGGACCAAATTTGAAACGTTGGTGATAATACAAAGTTTATTCATTTATTGAGAACAAAAATTGAATTATAAGTTTTTTTTAAACTAATGTAGGTGAAACGAGTTGCGGTATACCAAACCTATTATCTGTTTTATCCTATTTGAAGAGCAATGCTTCTCCTTTCCTCTTCATTCACTTCACCCCATCCGTTTCCTAAAAAGGCCACAACTCTCTCGTCGCTTCCCTTCCATTGAAGCGATCCGTACGACAAAACTCTCGGAGGGTCCGAAGGTCAGAGCTCGGTCTCTTTTGCGTCGTCGTAGGTCACGGACCCCTGCAAACAGGATTCCGTCCCTCGGGGTAAATTCTCCCTTTGCGAGCGCGTGACTCGATCAAAGACATTCGCGCAAAGACTTCCACCGGAAAAGACCCCCTCCCCCTCCTCCGCCCTCTCACTTTTGTGCGTTTCGCTTCCGATGGAGGCTGTAACGTATCGCTTCACTGTTGTCCTGTCAGCAAGTGTCTCTCTTTACAGTGTCCCCTATGCCACGATCAACGCATCACGTGAATACACTGGATACGTAATCCCTACATTTCACAAATATTATTGTAGAAATTAAATAAATAATCGAAAAACGTACGACCTTTTTATGGTCTTTGAATAATATTTTGTATTTTTTGTGAATTTACGTTTCGACGTGGATTTACGTCACGTGGTCAAGAGCAGTTCACAAAAAATACAAAATATTATTCAAAGACCATAAAAAGTTCGTACGTTTTTCGATTATTTATTTAATTATATAAAACATTAAAGTTCTGTAAATTTTCGATGATTTCAAACCAAAATGGTTCTGTGAACTTAAAAGTTTCGAGGGTCCTTCCGAATTTTACAAGTTTTTCACATTAATCCATTGTTATTGCGATCGTTGGATTTCTTGTTCTTAAAAAATCCTTTAAAATAACAATAAGAAGAAGAACGTGATTTTATAATCCACTGCTGAGAGAACAAACAACGCAAGTTGAGAGAATTACGACAATAATATATGAGAAAACAGAATTTGTTCGTATATGGAGTGTGTTTGTACAGAGCTCCCTTGAGTCATTCTTCGCGGTCTGCGTCTGAGCATCAATCGGCTTCATCTCCCAAAAAACATATTTCGTACTTTACAAAAAGCAGCCTTCTTTAACACCTCTACAATAGTGAGAATATTTTTAAATTGTGCCATCGCTTGAGGTGAGGTGTCTTGGTATACCCCGCACCTCAATCCAACAACAACTTGGGAATATATTAGAATACTGACGTATGATTTCGAAAATTCAGTGCCCCAAGGTTAAAACAAGTACTTAAGTAATTCATGACATATTTAGGTAAGAAAGTATGATTTTTTAAAAAATCTTTACTTATATCAAAGAAGTTTCACATCTACCACATGGTCTTAAGCACATAAATTAGGACTGTAACGACCCTGATGTTGGAAAGCCCTAAAGCGCCGCTTAAAAAAAGCATATACATTTTTCACGATATTCCGCCACACTCGAAGTTACCTATCTTTTTCCGTCGAGAATACGTAGCTGAAATCCACAGAGTATGAATTTGAAGGGACAACGCAGTGTTAGAATGTGGTTTCATTACCGGTCAAATTCTTTCCTTTCAATGAAAGAAGGGCCACGCATATATTGTACTTTGTTCCCGACGTTCAATCGATTACAATTCCGTAAGAAAGTGAATTTGTGTCGCAGGTGATTCCGATCCATTCCTCTATTCTTGCGCTTTACGCGCTTTTTCCACCCCGACTTCCTTTTCACCCGCGTGGAGGGACAAGGAGCGACATCTGCTAAGCTCCGATAGCAGCGGGATCAACTCCTTCGTGGCCGTCCTCTGCCTGCGAGGGAACCGGACGGAGGAATCGGTCACGGGGATTAAGGTATTCTGTGCATCGCGTCGACTGAAGTCAACTTCACGGCAACTATTCACGAAACTTGGAAATATTCACTAAAGTAGTTCTTATTATTTAATAATTCATTCTACTGATTTTTTTTTACATTGGATGACAATTATTTTGGGATTTTAAAACTTGATAATTAATTTAGACTCGTTTGACTCCTCCTTTCGTATTGTCTTCAGTCACGTGATGCGGCTGCATTTTCCGTTAGAACCGTATTTTCTACAGATTTTGGTGAATTATTCTAAAAAATGCCCCGTAAGGTATGAAAATCTTAACGTCAATGCCACGTCCCTATTTCCATTTTCTATATTTTAGTAGGTTTTTTCGTAATGATAAGTCGGTACTTTGGCCAGAATATCAACAACAACAACAACAAAATGAGCCCGCGAAAGTTTCTCCATAAAAGCCCATAGTGACTTAAAGTCAAAGAATTGAAAATTTTGCGTCGTCTGAAGGGTATGGAAATTCATCGCCGCTGGATAGAGAATGGTTCAAACTATCATTTAAATCATTTTTGGGGGAGGGGTACTTTAAGTCTAGTCGCTCTGACGCACGTAATACTTGAAGCAGCACGAGGTAGAGAGGCGAGTCGTCTCTCCAACCTTGGGAAAGCTCTAGATACGTATTGCCACATCTACCGTTGAATTTATGATTCTACCGGAGAAGAATTACTTATTCATCCTTTAATGGATGTGCTATGTGACATAGTTCCGATGTGCTGTGCCGGGTCAGGAGAAAGAAACTGAATATGTAGGAACAGTATATTAATTGAATAGAAAATCTTATTTATTCATTCTTCACATTATTATTTTAACTTGGTTTATACAATTCGTTTTCTTAAATACATACTGTCGGGGTAATTATATCATTAGTGTGAAGAGAAATTATTATTCTTACTTCACAAAAATATTTATAAATATAATTTGGCAAAGTGCAATACGAATGAGATTTCATCCAATTCGGTTCCTATACGATAGCATTGCCATACTTCACTAAAATATCTCAGATCTATGCATGGTCTTGTAATGAATAGAATCTGAGAACAATACATACAATAAATACACGTTCAAAAGGTAATATGAAAATCAATACCATTGAACATAACTTTTATGGACAACTACGTCCATAAAACGTTGAGTCTCAAAACCTAGTAGTGAACTAACTAAATTTTATAATTGAACACAGTAAATTCAAAAAAAGTTTCATAATGTTATGAAATGCAATAATAATAATAATCCTTTTCGTCGATGATACGTGAATATATTCCTTTTCATTCCTTTACATGAAATTTTAATGCCACGAAGCCCTTAAGTACAGCTAGTTGATTTACAATATCACAGTTGTAGGACACAGCAAGTCATTCGATCTTCACCCCGTAAGGAAGAAGTAGTTTCAAATACTCGGATTGCATTCTCAAATGCCACATTCCATGAGGTACAGTCAACTGTAAGAGCTGCAATGTGGTATTGGGATTTGCTTTTTATTTCTTTTAAATCATAAATCAAATCTGCATCTACGGAATTCCAGTTCTAAAACGACTTATCTCACACTACAATACGTACCTGAAATATTTCCTGAGCATAAGGTCAGATGGATGAAATTAATCGTTGTACAAAATACGTTATATGAGCTCGCATTAATTCTTTGCGTTTTCAGGATCATATAATCCCTTTGTATTTTTGGTGGAAAAGAGGTTTTATTTTTTTACTTTCTTAGAATGTAAAACATAACCTGATCATTTTTCGTTATTTTTTCTTCTTCTTTACTATACAGTTTTCGAGCGAGAAGCAGAAAACATATGTAATAACCAAGTTCAGAATTTTCAGCTGTTTTCAGAAGGTTTAATTAAAAGTTTTGTAAAAAAAAATTTGTACAGTAATATTTTCCGTCTGCATGTTTACTTAATCCCGAATATAACAGTCTAATTTTAAAAAAAACATCCATATATTTACTTAAAAACAGAATTAAAATAAAATAAAATGCAACGTTTCAATCCAAAAATCAATAACCGCTTGGAACTACCATAGTGAAATTACATCCCTATTTAAATACATTCCTATTTAATATTAAAAATAATATTTAACATTTATTGTAAGTTTTGTACATAGGGTTGTTGAAAATAAGTAATGTATTTAAATAGAGATGTAATTTCACTATGGTAGTTCCAAGCGGTTATTAATTATGATGTACCACAGCTGATGTGAGCCCGTCGCTCTAGAGTACCAGTTTTTCCTGATCAAGATTCACATGAGGGATTGAAACGTTGCATTTTATTTTATTTTATTTTATTTTAATTGTGTTGTTAAGTAAATATATGTATGTTTTTTTGAATTAGACCGTTATATTCGGGATTTAAAAAAATTTGTCATGTATCCCAATTAGACACAATTTTGTATCCATCACTTTGATAGGTAAGACTTAATAAATGTAACACATTCAAGTTCTTTTAGAATGTTTTTTTTAATTTTTACTAATGTCAAAAAATTCTTTAAATAGACTTATATTGTACGCGATACTTCCTATTTATTACGGTAGTATGTTATTCATATTTGTTTCCAACTTTTATTGTAGCACTGAAGACGATTGTAAATAAATTGAGATGTCTGAGTGTACTATAAGAATTTGACTTCACATTTGTTCTTATCTCAATGGTTTTATGAGAAATTGAAACTGAGGTGAAGATCTTTAACTCTGAACATAAATTTACCTTTTCAGATTCATTGTAATGGGTATAAAGTCATAATCAAAGTATTCCATAATTGCATTATTTCAATATTCAATTACGTCGTATGGCTTCCGTTACGTTTATTCATCTATATCATTTCATATATTCCAACATTTTCTATAATTAAGATATTTTCAATGGTTTTTCCATCATTTGCCATTTTCAGGGTTTTAAAATGTTGATTAAGAATAAACACATCTGACAATGTAACGTTAATTATTAATACTGCAAATGATGTACTTAAGTACTGCATACTAATTTGAGATAATATAGTTAACTGCATATGAATTAGGATGTACTTTTTATGATTTACGTTTTATGATGTACATGTTGATTTTTTATTTTCATCTCACATAAATTGTCATTTACACTTAAGATAACATTAAAATACGAGTAATTACAATACAGATATGTGTTGATAAGATATAATACAATGTATCATCCCAGTTCAGAAGTTGTATGACCAGTATTACATTATAATACACATTCTGCGACTGATAATTACATTCCAACACTTGATTTCCCGAGTTGTCCAAATGAATATTTCAAGATATTTTTTTTTAGTATTGAGAATGTGGGTGAGGTAAACGAACTAGACATTATTCAACTGATATTGAAATTTAATGAAAGGTTATAAACCACGTTCCTTGATATTCCTAGACCAAAATATTTTAGTTAAGATATAAAACCACTTTCCTTGTATCTGTGCTTCATTAGAACTTAATAGTCGAAGTTAACAACTTTTAACCAGTTCCTTACTAGGTAAACTTCGTTTTACCCATGCGAATGGCTTTTTTATAAAACTTGTTATTTTTACTTTGTATCCCGACTATTCATTCTATCGTCCATCTCGCAAGAAGTTGCCGAAATCGCCGCTGCGCATCTCAGGCGCTGAGCATCAACAGTGCCCCTGCACAATACGTATCCAACGCAACACGCAAAGCTCATCTGTAGGGCGTGTCCCTGAGCGCCAGGGGCTGATGCCGCTGTTTCTCAACCTCTGAGCCGCGTCGCATCGCCTTAGCACTCTGTCATTAGACTTTGTATTTGCTCGCGAGGCTCCGAGGCTCCGCTTTATGTTTTAAAGATGAGCGCAGGAGTTGAGAGATGCCGCAGTGATAGAGATTCACCGTCAATGACCAGAGGGTGCAGTAAAAACATTGTTATCCGCCCCGACAGTGGGGTACACGGTGCGAGGTTCACGTCTCGCGTCGGTGAGGCCTCCGGGGACGAATGAGAGGATTTCTCAGACCGACAGAGAGCAACTCTTGGTGAGAACTGCAACTAGAAATAGATAGAACCCAGTTACATAACGTTTCCGAAAAATATATTCGAGATACATGCGCCATGAAGCATTTCCGACTTCAAAATACAAACGTAAAATTCCCATCAGAACTCTTGTTCAACGTATTCTCAAGTGTCCCTCGAAAAGATACAAACTTTTTGCTGTCAATTCGATTGAAAATATTGTGTCGATACATTGACTGTTAAAGAGTCATGGAAAGACTTATCTGAAAAGGTAATTCCCCATTTTTGTAAATAAAACTGATGTAACACTACTATTAGAATTAGATTGCTATTTTATTTAAGTTATGTAAATTAGTAGATTTGTTGGATGTCACTTATTTTTACTGTAAACAAAAGTCCCCGCCACCCTCTGCGTTGATACGATTCCAGAGTTGAAAGAAGTTGGCCGTCGTCACTGTTCTCGAATGTTGGATACAAAAAAGAAAGCCTCCCTTCTTTCAACTCTGGACCACGAAAATGTCAAAACCAAAACTCCGCGAGTCCCGGAAACCGCTGCCCTCCGTCGTCTAATTGGATACACGATATCCTCCTGTCTCTCTGGTTTCTTTTGCTTTTTTTCCGCAAATGGCGAACACGGGACATTCCGAAAACCGCTTCGGAGGCACCGCGACTGCGCAACGTCGCTGAAACTCTACTCCGCGTTCGCGTGCAACGAAACGACGCGTCGAGTCGCCCAGCGTCGCACAGTGGGTCGGAACAGCGACACAAGCGCGCGGTTTTATCTTCGACGTTAAAATGCTCAAAGAAGACACAATAACTACTACTATTAACGTCCAATATGTTTTATATATTTAAATAAATAGTTAAAAACTTACGATCCTTTCTGGACTTTGAATAATATTTTTCTTTTTCGCTAAGATCTCTCTACGTTTCGAAAGGTAGAGAGATCTTAACGAAAAAGAAAAATATTATTCAATATCCATAAAAGGTCGTACGTTTTTAACTATTTATCTAAATATATAAAATAACGTTCATAAGATAGTAATAAAAGATTACTTAATTACTCGTAGCTAAAAATTGGCGAAAAATCACCAATCAATCCAAACAAATAAGACCAATCATCACTTTCGTGTATTGCATTATAAAAATGGATAATTGTTTTTGTGAATCTGAGACTTCTTCTGCCGCGTAGGAACAAATTTTTAAGACCGTTACGCTAACGACATTCGATAATAAAACAATTAATAAGTACTAACGCGGTGGGGGGGGGACACGAAAATCCAATTAGCTAATTAGCTAATTTAACTGGTTTATGTACCCAAATATTTAAAGAGGAAGGATGGTTTTTGTGAAAGATATTAAAATATTAAATGAATTTTAAAGGCATTTTTGTGTAATCGTTTTTCATATATTATTTCATTATCTGTTTTCACTGATGTTGAGTTTCCTATAAACATTTTAAATTTCTTCGTTTACGACGCTTCTGAGTCCATGCCACTTCATTAGCACCAGCTTTAAGTTTAATGCGTAATAAAATAAACAAAGCATTGAACAAAGAATCGGGTTGGCGAAAATAAATTGTGACGCGAAGCTTCTTCAATGCTCCGGAATATAAAGATTGATAGTAGGTAGTATGTTAGTTCCGAGAATAGATATATTTTATCCTACAGTTGAGACTTACACATCTGTTCTGGATGCTTAATACGTACAGATTTCAGTGTCGTATGCTTCTGTGTAAGTAATTGCGAATTGTTTTGAAATCCAGACAGAACGAAAATTCACTTTACACATAAATTTTATTAAACAAAGTGTGTATTTAAGATCCCTGAATTCTTTTGATTTCGTTTCACTTTTAGGTCATGTACTTGAAAACAATGTTCTTCACAGTCTTGATATATTTTTTTTCTTCTACGATTCGGTCATTTGGATTATACAATCAGTGGATTGTCCTTACATAACCTCACATAACCTCACAATCGAACTCTGACGGACACATTAGTAAGCTTCGTGGTCAACAGTCGAGCGAGTGAAGATTTTGTGATAAGAAGTTAATTTTAATTACTTTTTTCTGCTCATGCAGTTAATTAATACTAACCCCACAGATTTTAATTGGAATAATTTCATCGATTGCTGTTTTCCGATTTCCATGCCTCAGACATTCCGAGTAAAGATTCAAATTTCTCTCTCACATAGTAACGTAACTGGCCCACTGTGCGCTGCAGCTGATGCGTCGTGTCGCTCTCTGACGAACGACAGAGCATCCACCACCCAAGCGGAAGTAAGCTGTTCTTTCTAGTCGTGTGGACGTTGACCACGTGTGTGTATATGGGTGGAGAGAGGGGGTGAGGAGGAGAGAGAGGGGTGGAGAGAGAGAGAGAGAGCTTCCTGCGAAAACTCGCGGATGCATCGCTTTGGGAAGAAGAGGACGTGATGCACGAGAGAGAGAGGAAGGGAAGGAGCGTCTTTGGGACTCCAGCGACGTCTAATGTAGGATCGGAGTCGGTGCAAAGAGAGCAGCGAAATAACCAGAGTTACGATTCTGAGATGCAAATTTCTTGTGTAGAAAAAAAGAAGGGAATAGGTGCTAAAAAATAAGGGAGGAAATGGACAGAAAGTGCGATTTTACTCAACTAATATAAGAATAAAACTAGTTCCTATACTAATTCATTGAGTTACAAATAAATACATCAAATAATCAATTATCAGGAAAAGGAAAAAAAAAATAGAAAGAAAACATTTTCCATTGGGTGTTTCTTTTTAGATTCTTCCAATCGTTCAAGAGCCTCCCAGACAGGTACCGGCGTTTACTAAAAAGAAGATAGGCTAACAACTTGTAGAATAATGAAACATTCATTAAAATTAATTGATTGGAAACAATATACAAATGAAATTGAAGTCACATCTCTTAAAATGATAATATGAGCTCTACAAGATTATTGAAAAACTACAGTAAAAAGGGATTATAGGCGGACTTGGAAAAAAGGGATAAAAAGGTACCAAAAAAGGTTTTGAAAAACGCCGCTGTCTTTAACGTGACACATTTTGGATAAAACACAGCATTTCCCACATTCCGTGATTGTGATTGTGACTATCGAACAATTTCTGGGGGTTAAAGAACGATTTAATGTAAAAAAATCTTTAATCTTCCTTCAACGACCACTATATATTTATTGTATTTTACCACATAACAATTCGACCCGAGACTGAAGTCTTCCTAAGGTGCAGCAACAAATACAAAAATTCATCTGGTAATAACGGGGTATGTGTTCTTTTTGTTCTCTTGAGTTACGGCCATTTAAAGTTTCCAAAACGTTTTTCTGTTATAACCTAGGCATTTAACTTTGATGAAATGTGACGTTAAAATACTTCATAGCGACGATACAAAGCTGTACCATGATATACCGGAAAAAAATATGTTTGTTATGCTAAGAAAAAATACTTACCTGACTTAACCTGATATTCATCGACTTTTGAATATGTTACTCTCTTTAATAGAATGTTTGTATTTAGGTTACCAATGTAGGAGCCGCAGTCACTTACTCCTACATATACGCTCCATGAATTCAGAGAACGCATGTCAAAATCCGGCGTATCGCGTATGTTATGAACAAACGATACTGTCACCAAGAGTGATACGCTGTTGATTCTTAATATATACATGTCAGCACGCTACCTGACTCACCTCGTGACAGTGCACTCAACCAGCGTCAGTGTGATATCACGTCTCCGCTCTCAGCTCATAGTGATCAAGACTTCGCTACCGACGCCGAACTCGTGAGTTAATACTCCTAACAAACAACAGTTCTCTTCAAGGAAGATGACGGACTTTACCAATTCGCGTGCCCCTGCTGTCATTGGGCATTAACTATTTCTACTGACCTTTGTCATACTACGGAAATAAACTAGTCCTGTTCACTTCTTGAAACTCACAACGTTTTAGTAATATTTATTTGTGGAACAGGGATTTATATATTCTTTCTCTTTCTCCACTTCTTCTTCTCTTCTTCAATCCCCCCACACTACAAATAAACTATTACACCAATTTACTCCTATTAATCGTATATTTAAATGGTTATTATTGTGTTTTTAGAGATTGTACGTAAATTTTCACCCTTCCATACGAGAATATAGTGGGTTTTTTAATCGTTTAGACTCATACGAATAATATTTCGCAGAAAACAAACATATTTTGACAGATTATCTCTTTCTTTTTCAAAAAGTGTAGTTACCTAGTTTTTACTGGAAGTAAAAGACGGACAAACACTCGTCGATGTCTCAGTGAATCATTCTCAGGTTTTGAGGATTTGTGTATTTCCTAGGGAAATAAGATCGACCTTCCCTCAAAAAAACTTCCTTCAAACAATTCTAGGGAATTTTACGTGAATAATCATCGCATCGGAATGCCACTGTTTTCGTAATAGGGTTTATTGAGATCGATGCGAAAACGTTGAAGCGTTTTCTGCTGAGTTCTGGTGACGAGAACGACGTTGATCGCAGCGGCGTCCCGAACACCGGCTCCCCGCAACTGGGAAAAGAATTCGACTGCAAAGGGCTTCACAAAAAAGGGAAGCGAGGGTGGTTAAGGGATGAGGCAGCAGGGGTTGCTCCCGGAGCGTGAGATTCAACAGGAAGGGACGGGAGGTTCTCCTGGCGACAGTGAGACAACGGGGGCTTTTAAGGGTCTGAAAACACACGAGAGATTGAAATATCAAGCTGCTGACTAGAGAACAGAGTCTGAAAAATTGAAAGGGCACTAACGTAGAGTTTATTTATGCCACATGTGACTCAATAAAAAACAGATAATGAACGTTCATAAAACATACGTTTTCACTGATACAGGATTACTAAAACCACAAATTTTTAAAAACTGTAAGATCAAATACATAAATTAATTCGTGAGTAATGGAATCAAACAAATCTATTTAAACAAAGTGAAATTGAACAGTTTATATGAGTGAACAACCGAATAAGTCTAACACAGTAGCGTATAATTAATGTAATTTATAAAAAATGGAGTTGTCAAAAGTAATAAAACTTTATGCGAAAAAATCTATACGAAATTCGCTTACCACAACTCTTCACGTATATTCTGCATTACAAATTTAACGTTTACATCGTTTATTCAAATGATTTGTTCAAGAGATTGGTAGGTTTTAATGTCAATACTAATATCTCGAGACGCAAGACATCATTTCTACACCATTTCTTATCAAATAAAACAACGACGGTGACCAACAGCCGATGGGGTTCACCTGGCAAAAATATTTGCTTTAATTAATAATAATAATAAATTTGTCAAAAAACAGGACAAACTGTGTATGACCACGTGGTGGAGGACAAGAAACTAATTTACTCTCCGGAAGCAAGCGAGGGACGTATTCCATCAATTCCGATCAAGGGCCCTAAGGCAGAGGCGGATTCAAATTTTTTTTGCATAGCTGCGAATTATAATACATATATAATGTCAATATGCTTGTAATTTAACGCAAATATGTTTGTAAATTTACATGTACAAGTTATTATCGAACTATAGATTATTCTGAGTATAGTGTTTAAAAATCATAAGAGTTGAAAAAACACTAAATTCACGATTTATTGTTACAATAAACACGCCCCTAGACAAAGCCTAGAGAACCTGTATAAGAAATCCGCCTCTACCCGAAGGAAAAACGGAGAAAAACCCGGGCCAGGATGGGGCTACAGAATTTATGTACACAACCGTGCCAAAGTTGAGTACACATAAAACTAAATTAATACGAGCCATACGGCAACACAATCATGCAAGAAAATAGTTTTTGAAATTGTTATAAGTTATTTGAAAAGTGCTACAGCAATGGCGTGAAACTCTATTCTGTGAATCAAAATAGTTCGCAGCGTTCACTCTGTTTTTATGATGAAGATGATTGCCCTTTTTTAATAGTTCACAATTAAAAGAAATTTATATAAATGTATATAAATATAAAATACAATATTGATAATATTATTCGAAACTGAAATAACTGTCGAGAAAGTTATATAAATGAACTGAAATTCTCTCTTTATCTCGCATCGCCGCTCCTGCAGCAGAACGACAGTGGCGACGCGTTTATGGGTCGCAAAAAAGCGCCAAGTCTCCCACGTATAAAGAGAGATCAGGTCCAGACTCGCTTCACAAAGAACTTGGACAACCTACCGCAGATTAAGTTGAAATATCGAGCACCCGGGTTTTTTTCCACAACTTCGGAGAAACCTGCCACGCTCCAATACGCCATTTCTCAATCCTACTTCCTTTGTGGACACACAGAAAACGCGTCTCTCGCCTATTGAGAAGCACAGCGACACAAGAGGGGTGAAAGGCTACTCATTGATCCTGGGGACGAATAACCCTCGGTTCAAGATGTGGAGGTCACAGGAGCACATTCACGACTTTGTTCCCGTTTATCTGAACATTTTTTTCTGGAGGTTTACAGTGGCAATTTCCAAAGACTTTTAACTTTTCCCTTCGCCTTACTCCCGAAGCTCAAGAAAAAATATCCAAATGTATCCATTAACGATCCTAGAAAGACTGAAAATTAAACATTTATCACAGAATTATTATTTCTCTTTCTATGTTACTAGCACATCGAGAACCGAAAGAAAGATCTATCCAAAAGGAAATGTGTCATTATATATTTCAATTTTTTTAAACCGCAAAGTGTTGAAAATATTTGCACGATTATTCTTCCCAGTATTCATACATACAAAGTGTTTCTTACAAGCACTCTTTAAACGACAAACCTAACTTGATTATAAAACAGTGATTAAAATATTGATTTTTCCAGTTTTCTTTTTTTTTTTTTTTTTTTTTTTTT
>NNCF01126552.1:207100-219888 GCA_002313205.1 Laupala kohalensis
CCCTCCTGATCTACAACACACCAAAACATATCTCACAACATACATCAAAACATCAAATGGAGCGGGGGGGGGCAAAAATTAAGGAGGCACATAACATGAGGGGGGACAAAAAATGAGGGGTAGGACAAAAAATGAGAGGAATGAGGAAAATGAAAGATACCCTAGCCCTAATAGCGTCGGGATCGAAAAGAACAAGAGGTGACCAAGGGAGGTCAGAAAAGAGAAAGGAAGGAGCCTCACACAAGTGGAAGCAATGCCAGACTCAGCTCGGGGTCCTGTGTTTTGCCAAACACGTACTTACTAGATGTAAGTCCCCAGGGGGGTCACTGTTGTTAGAGGTGACCCCAGAAATTACTCAATAATACTCGTCAATACTGAATATTTTCTAATATCTTATTAGATAAACTGACTTATAATTAGAAGGATCACTACTGTTATTAGTTACAATACATTTGAGAATATATCTACAAACGCTAGTTCATTGATGTGAAGATTTTTTCTGTTGATATTATGATACTCGTCCTCGATCGGGACGGTCCCTCGCTTGCTTCCAGAGAGTAAATTGGTTTCTAGTTCTCCACGTGGTCATACGCATTTTGTAACTAGTTTTTTGACAATAAATTTATTATTTATTTATTTATTAATGAATAGAAACAAATTTTGATGCGTCATACAATGTGTCCCAACCCCATTTCGATCCCACATGGGGCATAACTGATTCAGTGCATTAGAACTGGCACTGCGTCCCCTGACCTGGGAGAGCGAGACACATTGTTCTCAAATCTCCACCATTAATCGTCCTATTTATCTCCTAACCTCACCACTTTCTCTCCGCGCCGTTGTAATTATCACCGAGCACCACCTTTCTTTCCCAATCACCATTACGAGGCTCGAAAACTCCCACAAGCGATTCGATAAGCGCGCGTCTTATTAATCTCCACTCGAATAATTGGTGTTAGAAATACACAGAATCCATTCGTTCACTCTATCTTTCTATCGACGAAATAAGAAAACAGTTTTCCCTTATCTGAACACCATTGTACACGGAGAGCCCATACACCTAACCTCAATCTGGGACGGACCCCAATATGGCGAAGATAGAGTTAATGCACTGGAGTCACGGCAAGCTAATTATAAGACGAAACTTACTAATGTATTAGCGTGACAGGTTCGTAAGTACTATTGATATTTCCAATTAAGAATACAGCACATCCCTTTGAATAGTCAATAAATCAAAGGAAAATTACTCTCAAGAAATCCTCCACAATTACAAAAATACACTGAATTAATTTCTCCCTAATTCCTTAGTCATGTGCACGGTTTGTGGTTCATTTTTAGATTTGAAGGGTTTTTTTTAATACTCTGTGATTCTGTCTTCCGTATTCATCTTGTAAATGTTTTGTATATTAGTGTAATCTCTGTGCCTTATTCTTGATTTTGCATAGCATCCATTTTATTTCACATTCGATGATTTTGTCTCATTTCCCACAACTCAACCAAAAACAGAAATTGTCGTGGCCTAATAAAGGCCTATCATGGGAGTCGAAACTTTGCAAAACTTTGTAATTGAAAATAAATTCATTTACTTTAATAATTTAATAAGGGGATCTTTCATTTGAAATACCGTTTTCGAAAAAAGCATTCTAGTTCAATCAATATAATACCAAGTACAAACGAAGTGTCAAAGTACATGAATTTCATGCAATGACTTCGATTTCCCCTTGTTTCTATCGTCTCTAGCTATTAACTGTAAGCAGAACTTGGTGTAATTATTTTTCATTTATATTAGTTTTTACGAAACAAAATTAGATCGAAAGTGGCGTAGTTGAAGTAAATGGCCTTGAAATTAATAGTCCAGATATCTCAATTATTTCGAGAACTATTTCGAATTCCATCGTCAAGTTCGGTTCGTACGGGAAATAATATTTTTTATTGAGTTCGCAAGGGAAAAGAATTTTCCAAACTCACTCGCCGTACAATTAGTGGGTTTTTTTCAACTCTTATGATTTTTAAACTCTATACTCAGAATAATCTATAGTTCGATAATAACTTGAACATGTAAATTTACAAACATATTTGCGTTAAATTACAAACATATTGACATTATATATGTATTATAACTCGCAGCTAACTTTTTATCTTATCTAGGAACTTTTGCTGAAATTTTTGAATCCGCCTCTGCCTTAGGGCCCTTGATCGGAATTGATGGGATGGTCCCTTGCTTGCTTACGGAGAGTAAATTAGTTTATTAGTCCTCCACGTGTACAATACGCAGTTTGTACTGTTTTTTGACAATAAATTTATTATTATTATTACATTGAGAAGCGCTTCTCGCAGATCTTCAATTTGCTCAGATGCAAAGAGAATGTGAACTATTACAACAATATCCTTCCATATTTTACTAATACAAACGGACAGTATTTGTAGTGGAAATGATGAAGATATTAGAACTTGGAGATTTCAACTTCAGTAGATCTTATGAAACGTATTCAGGTGATAGGTACGAAACAACTTTAATTTGGTGTTTTGAATTGACGGAATTCTTTATTAGGCATCGAGTAAATCTGGCTTTTGGTGCAATATACTCTACATTTAAAATTATCTAAAGAAAAACAAAATTATGGAAGTATCCTGGAATCTCTTTCATTCGAATATCCGGTATATCCGGATCAATTTTACATTCATAATATGTACTTATTCACAATTTTCCTGATTAACCGTGGAAAAGATTTTTCAAAAGCGGTAGTTTGTGTGTCCCAATTTCCGAAAAAAGACAATTTTATTATTCACCTAATTGTGCCTTATCTATTACAATTAGTAATACGAAATAAAATGATGAGAGTGTATAATTATTTTTTTATTTATCCGATTTATTGTTTTCAATAATAATAAAATGTTTTAATAATAAAATAATTCTAATAGTTCACACATCGGAAGCAAGCAAGGGACCATCCCATCAATTCCGATCAAGGGTCCTAAGGCATAGGACGATTTAACATTCCAACATACGCCTAACGATAAAAATAGTTCGGTACGTTAAATATATTTAATAAAACACAAAAACCTTTTTCCACAAGTACTTTGTCTTATTGTCAAACTATACATGTTCGATGTCGAATTGGGACTCGAATTTGGATGCGAGAGGTTCTTCTGTGAGGACGAAAATAAACCCTAAAATTCTTGAGACAGAGAAGTTCCCCACATATATACTACAGCGTTACGCGGAGTGAGGACAACAACAAGAAGAAAACGATTCGACTCCCAGAATTCTTTCCCGCGCGGAGACCGAGACGCTCGCGTGGGTGCCGTGAAGGAGGCAGGAGGAGGCAGGAGGCGGCAGGAGGCAGGAGGAGGCCAGCTCGTTACTGGGAGCATCTCGACTCCCTCGCGCGTGGGCGGAAGACGGGAGGGGAGGCGGCGGCAGCAGCAGCAGCAGCAGCAGCAGCAGCAGCAGCAGCGGCAGCAACAGCAGCAGGCGGCGGCGGAGCAGCTGCGCTCGCAGCGCTGCGTTACGGCTCGGGAGGAGGACTGGTCACGACTCGCCTCGCCGCCTACGTCATTGACAGAGGTGGCGGTCGCGACAGACGAGGCTCGCTTTGCTAATGACAGATGATGGAGCAGGTATGGACGATGATTTAGCACCCACATTGCGTTTCTCGTCTCTGCGTTTCTCGTCCCATCATTGAGCACCCACATTGCGTTTCTCGTCTCTGCGGCGCGGGGTGTTTTAGGCGCGAGGAGTAATTTGTAAACGGGAAATACGGCGTGCTATTGAAGCTAACCTACACGGATACATAGAAGATAGGAGGTGGGCTGCTTAGCTGAATTTACTAACATCTTGGGCCACATCGACTAGTAAGAGTGAGCGACGCTAGGAGTAGCAGGAGGTGAATAGCGACATGAACGGGGTCATTGAAGTGAAAAGCTACGAATTATTTCTGAGAATCGATCCCGGAGGGGGATCAAACGATCGATAGCGAAGGTGGCAAAGTTGGAGGTTGGAAATGTGGAAAGCGTTGGATTGAAGATCGTGACAGCGATACATCAATAGAGGTTGATATACCACAAGAAAGTAATAGATGTTAACAGACAATGTATGGTAGCACTAGTACTACAAGAATGAGAATAGAGATATAAAATATAATAGAGAAGAAATGGTATGGAAAGAGGCACAAGTAAAGGGCAGAAGCAGAGAGGGACGGAGGCATCGACAGCTGCCGTTGTGGCGGAGTCCGCGGGGGCGGGAGTCGGTGCAGCCGAGCGGAGCGGAGACGCCCCGCACGCCGACGCTTCCATGCCGACCGGCGGCGGTTATCTGGCGTTCACGATACCGTCTGCCTCCGCCTCCGCCGCCTCCGGCTCCGCATTCCTGCCGCCGCCTCCGCCTCTGCAGCACGTCGGCGGTCGCTCCGCTGCCGCCTCCCGCGCGTGCCTCGTTACGTAAAGTGGCATCCGACGGGAATCGAGGCGGCGACGCAGCGGCGAAGGCGCACAGACGCGAAGAGCCTTGGTGGGACGAGAATGTGCACCCGACGACAACGAAATATTAATACTAAAGAAAAATATTTATTACAATAGATTTCACATTACTTCAATTTCATCAATATATTTTTTGTAACTTCTTGTCGATTCACTTCTAGTTATTCAGTAAAACTGTTCATCTTCTGAAATTCAATTTTTGTTATTTCATCACTTTTTTTTTTCTTTTTCGTAATTTATTTTAGATTCACTGAAGACGACGGCCAAGCCCTCGAAAACATCTTCTGCAGTGAATAAAGTTGTGTTGCCTTGGCAAAACGTGGAAATTTCTTTAATTGTATTTTCAAATGGTAACTATGACTCACCTCCTCCATACTTCAATTTTGTCTTTAGCAAATATGTCACGGAGGATTGGAAAGGACGTCGTGTAGAGGTGAACAAGATGAAAACGATGTAGTTTGGTAAAGTGATTTTTATGGAGAGGAGCGACCGAGATTTCTTTTAGATTACAGACGTTTGGAATTTTTTTAAATGGCAAATACGAGGAAAAATTAATAGAAGATGAAGCTAAATGTACTTTATTTTTTACAATACGTAACAAAAGATGGAACAATTCGGTAAGAGAATGGCCATGAAGAAGGAATAGAATGGGCAGGAGAGATCAATACATCAGAAAGGGAAATGACATTGTTGAAGGTCGGGATCGGGATCTAGATCTTGGATCAAAGATCGAAATAAACACATTTACTTACTTCGCGTCATTATTGTACGGACGACAAATGGCCGACGCATTCCTCATTATCACAATACGCTATTTTGGATCCAGTTAATAGTGCACTTCATAGACACATAGTGGTCATATCTCCAAATGAAAGTCATATTCAGAACGGTTGCCAACTGCGTAGATCATATCCAAAGTAATAAAGATTTCAGCAAATCATCTAATCTATAATACAAAGCTGTGTTCGCTCCACACGCGATGGTGCAGAAGAAACAGAATAAGGGCACACGAGCGAATTGGATTGAATGGGAAGCTGATGTTGGCGATAAATTTAAGTTTAAAGAAATCCGAATGTCCTGCCAACATAACGCGAGGTACAAATATCATTACTCTTATGGACGATAGCGAAGTAAAAGCGTTGGCTACACTGTGTACTAGTCCCGCAGCAACATGAAGCCAGTTAGACTTGTCATAAATAAATAACTTGATTAATAATTTATTGCGAAGAGAGCTGTTAGAAACTGCCTGTGACCATGTTGAGGACAATAAAGTAATTGGCTGGTTCTGCTTTACGTGTCATTTTATCTGGGAATAGTTGCATGACTTGAAGAGGAGGCGATGCGCTATAGAGGTCGCTACAGCGGCGTATCATCCCAGCATGAAGTGTAATGGGAGGGCGATGAGAACATTACCAACAGGGCACAACTGCAAGCGAGGCCTCACGGAAGCGTGAGTAATATTCTTCTGAGGAAGCGGGAAGAGTAATAGCCAATGAAGAAAAAAAGGGAAGAAATTCATGGGGGAGCAGTTACAAAAGAGAATGGTGTCTCCCTGGAAGTCTTCTACAAAAGGAAAAGTGTTGATTCAATGCCCACATTTTGGGGTAAATCTCCTTCATTTTAAACATCCGTTTTGAATCACATTCGTCTTCAATTGGACGTGTGTGCGCTTGTGATGAAAATCGCGCCTCTTCGCAATACTCGATAAGTCAATCCAAAACTAAACTTTCCTAAAATTCAACTTCATCAAAAGAAACAAAACAAAAATGAACATCCCTTTCTTTTTTACGAGACAAAACATCTTCCCGCTAAAAATAAAAAATTAAGATTTGAGGTAAAAAATTAAAAAGACATTTGTTTCCGCGTTATTTTTTACTATCGCTTTTCTCGTAGAGCAGGACATGGGAGTACACTCAGAAATTGTACAAAACTTCCAAAAAAAATTTAAATAGTCAAACAGATTTTATAGGTCAATGAGGCAAATTTTGGGGATTCGTAGTCTCTACCCTCCCCGTGACATCCCCCTGAAAGAAAATTTCGGAATTTTTTTTTCTTATTTTTGGGAATCATTTTTCCCCTTCGTTTTTCTACTCCGAAGGACCACGTCGCTCATCCAGCCGCTTATTGGATCCCAGTGGATAATCTGGATAATCTGAAAAATCGAAAATATGAAGATGAAGTAGAAGAAGAAAATTAAAAACAATGTACTGTACAAAGAAGCCCATTTCGTAAAATAATTAAAAGAAAAAAAATAACTTAAGAAAGTTATTTGAGAAACCTAAGAGGTGAGTGGCTACACAATTATTCTGTGCAATGAAGACAGCCATTCGCTCACCTGCCTATCATATCTAAACCCTATATGGTACCTGTAGTATATAACTTTGTGTTACCAAGAGGAACATTTTATCTACAGAGATATCTCTATAGTGAATTATCGGAGCTACGCAAATAAACACCTTCGCTCTATGGGTCACGCATAATCCATCCCATTTAATTAAAAATAAATAGTAGATTTAAATTGTAAATAAAAAATTATATTTCATCTGGATTCCCAAAAATTCGGAATAATGAGGTGCTCCTGTTCACACAATTCATTTTTGCAGGTTCAGAAAAGGAAAGGGATAAATGTGAAAAATTCTCTTCGTTTGATGGGCAGCGAGTTGGGTTCGGACAATCTTCTGATCGAAGACTTCGGCACAGGAACTTGAATTACAATTGGGTGGAGGTGTAGAATTCGCACTTTTAGAAATACTTGAAATAAAAGTAATTGTGAAAAGCGATATATTTCATTAATTCATTAATGATTCGTAAATTAATAAATAAGTGTAGCAGACAGAAATTATTTTCCTGCGTCTATACTAAACTTTCAAGCGAAATACCGCTAATGCGGATGTAATGCACACTAATTCTACTTTACTTACAGAAAATTTAAGCAAAATCTTTGGAGTCGATTTCGAGAAATACTCAAAGGAGTACTTTGACCTTCATGTGAATATTCGTGGTTTTATTTATTTATTATGTTCAATTTCAATTACTATTATAATTTTATTATTTAAATTCTTCTCATTTTGTAGTTTATTTATTATTGTAATTTCAATTATTACGGTAATTCTAATTAATTTTGTACATTATTAATTATTTTAAATATTATTGTAATTTTAATTATTACTGTAATTTGTCTTTTTTCTTTTGTATGTGCATTTTCTGTACATGGTTTGGCAATGGTCTCAGCCAAACCCAATAAATATTCTATTCCCTATTATTTCATATTTCACCTTTTCCTTTCCAAGTTTACAGTATTATCAAGAAAAGACGATACTTAACAAATTTATTTAAAAGCGATGTAACTTCATAATCTTTTTTATTGTCAAAAATTGTTACAAACTGCTTATGACCACGTGGAGGACAATAAACTAATTTGCTCTCCGGAGGGAATCAAGGGACGTATTCCATCAATTGCGATAAAGGACCCTAAGTCAGAGGCCAAGGATTTAACATTTCAACATACTCCTAACGATAAAAATAGTTCGACGCGTGTTATAGTATTAACATAATACAAATAAATATTGTATTTAATAAAACATAGAAAAGTCATTTCACAAGAACGTATTACTATCTAGCTATAAATCATTCGGAAAGTATTGTTGGTAATTTGTGACTATTAAGTAACACTAAATTCATAAATGTTCTCATGTTCTCTTTGAATTGTTAAAGCTAAATATGACACAGTGTGGACATTGCCTACAATTGGAAGATGAGGGGGCACGTATTATCTTCAACATAATTAAATAAAATTTATTTGCTACATAAAAGTACATATTTCATACTTACATATAGATATAGGTTAGATCCAATTTTCTGTAGTGATTACTTAACGACATTATTAGTAATTTTCTTTTCTGTACTTGTATTCTTCACTGCGCTCCCAAAATTCAACACTTGAGGTGTTAGAAAACCCAGACTTTAGTCTTCGTAAATTGGGTGGGAGTGTTCCGAGCAGTACTTATAAAAAAACACACACACTGCATAACAAGAGACTAAGAAGTGTCCATACGAGGATAAGATCTCAACTGCTTCACGGACTCAACACTGGCAACAATCAGTCTTCACATATCATTTACGTTCTCTTGCGTCTATTGTTGGGAGCTAAGCTCTTTTATGCCCGTATGACCAGGGAACGTCGTGAAGTATCTGAGTAGATCGCCAACACATTCTGAAGAAAGTAGCACCTACAGCAATCAGCCGAAAACGAACCACCTACAGCTCCCTCCTATAACGAGGGTATTCTCTTATCGCTCCGGTTTGTAGGTGTCGTGCGGTTGAATGATGGTAATTAATTTTCTCCGAGCAAAAGTTTAATATTCTGGAGCAGCAACAACGGTTCACAAGACATTCAGTGTGTTATTTACAATATTTAAGTACTGAAAAGAGAACATGTGGAAACAAATTATTTTGATCCAGACGGATTTAAGTGATGAAAGATTATTTTAGAGGACACCCACATCAACAATGAAGTAGAGAGCTTGTTCTTTTTCTAAAAATACGACGAAGACCCAAAATGAAAAGAAAAAAAGACTACTAATACTGAATACAGTAAGTTACACTTATAACAAACAAATGTCATTTTATATTCATATCTTTTTTTAAATATTGTCATGTTTAGTTCAACACTTCGCCATTAATATAGTGCAGGCAAAACGCAACACTATTTCCATCCATTGTATTCATATATCTTTATTTGTGGAGCGCAGGCGAAGATTCTCCACAAACATTCATCGTTACGGATCGGTTAATTTACACAAACTACTAAGTTACAAAATTCCGTTCATAAATGAATATGGCAATGAAGTCCATCGAGTATTTACTTAGAAAATTGCGCAAAAACCCACAAAAGTATGTATTGATTATTCACCATTTTATAGAATGATAGTGAAGTGATTAAATTTAATTGATTTCAATAAAATACCCGGAAGACGTTTCAAATACGAAGTTTCTCATTTAATAAATACAATCAAAGACTGATTTATTTCATGTGTTTTTCTATACTTGAAATGGAACGAAGAACACGACAATTTGTACGTCCTTCTCACTCCAAGCAATAGTTCAGTCTGATAAATTAACCTTCAAGACACATAATTATTGTTCGCGTAACAGTAAAGAAAAGAATTTTACTAAAGCACATATGGTTCAAAATTCGCTCTACAAATATCGGAATACATAAATATTTTTCTGTTGTCAAAAAACAGTACAAACTACGTATGACCACGTGGAGGACAATAAACTAATTTACTCTCCGGAAGCAAGCGAGGGACCATCTCATCAATTCCGATCAAGGGCTCAAGGGTAGTGGCGGATTTAATATTTAGAAAAGAAATTATTTAATAAATACGTACTGTTATCCATTTAATATTCTAAAATGACGTTTAGTCAAAATTCGAGAATAAGAATAACAAAAGTATTTAATGACATCCCCGCCTAAGGAAAATCCGCTACTACCTGGAGGAAAACCCGGGTCAGCATGGAGGTACAGAGATAGCGCATACAACCGTGCCAAGGTTGCGTACCGTTAGAAATAAACTATTATAAACAAGAAGGACCAAAACAACATGCATGGGAAAAAAAAGGAATTTAATCAGAAGTACTATAACAAAGTGTAAGAGAAATTAATATCACTCATTACATCATGAGGAAAACAATATTTATTGGTAAATAGAATCTCTCATTAGCTTCTGTTAATAAAAATCAGTAAACACTTTCATTTTATAGAAGCAACAGAACATTAGAAAACTTTTCATCGCCGACTTGAAGGGGTTCAGTTTATTAATATCTTTTATATTTTTTGGAAGGGAATTATACAGAATTATTCCTGAATGATATGGCCCTTTTTGGCAAAGATTGAATGCGTGTTGGAGGTGAGGGCTGGAAGACGTGTCACAGTCCCTGAGGGATGGTGAGGTGAGGTGAGGGGCGATGTGCCCTTCATAATTACAACACAAATACTGAAACTGAGTTTTTAAACAATTAAAATGGTCGAGAGCGTATTCTTTTTTACAAGCATAGAGCATGGAACAGAGGAGTAGTTTTTGTTGTTGTTTTTTCAATCGTAATACCATACACATGATTCTTCTGAAAATAGGATACATTTCAGTTTTTGTAACAAAACTTATCTACATAATTTTATAATACAACTTACTGTCAATAAGACACTTCCAAAATCCCATTTTTGGAACAACGGACCTCGAAAAAATAATTAGAAGAAGCTGGAGCGATGTGAACATAGAACATTGATAAAATATTTGCAAGAGAATATGCCAAGAGTAATGTTTAACTCTGTAATAAATTATTGCATTCATATCAACTTCATAGTTTTACAAAATACTATCGCAATGTAATACTCACTATCGAAGAGGTAAAGAATAACGAATTAATGAAATATATAATTAGTTTAGTTATTAATATAATTAGTTTATTTTCCTCCACGTGGTCATACGCAGTTTGTAACTGTTTTTTTAACAAAGTTTATTTATATTTGGATCGCTAGGTCAATATGTTAAGACATTTACGTTTTTATGGGAATTTGCGTCTTTTTTTAGTATTTAAGACGGAAGGGCAGGTTTCCTTGTAAACGTCTCAGATACAGACTTCACACACACACACAATCGCAAAAAGGGCAAAAAAGTCGAGTTGTAATTTTCCGACGACTCGTCATATCAAGAGATTCTTCCACAAGAAACAGAACAGAAAAAAGCTCAGATGCTTTGCTCAGATTGTGATTTTTCTCACAAGAAACTATTGCGTAACTGAATAGCGAGCCCCACCCGTGGCATTGTTGTCGCTCATCACCGAGCCATCTCGGGTTCGACTCCCGATGGGGTCAGAAAATTTGTAGCTTTTCACATTAATGTCCCGGTTCATATAGGTGTGACTACTGAAAAGCCAACCGTCCTTTCTCTATCCAACTCCTCCCAGTATCAATAACTCTATTACTAACTACTTCTATTAACCCCTTCCACGTGGGTCAAGTTGTAGATACAACCCATCTAACTTGCCCACCTACACTTCTACCATTCTACCCTCCTACCTCCTATCGCTCCATGTAGATAAGCTTCAATGGCACTAAGCTACATTTCCCATTTACTGTAAATACAACAATATATTTAAAAGAAAGCTTCCTTCATGGAGCGATAGGAAGAAAGATTCTGTTGACATAAACCCACTATGGCAACTCTACGAATTTCCGAGACACGAAAAAAAATCAAAAATTAACAGTTCTTGTATTTTACTTGAGATATTGCGAACTTGCAAAAGTTGTATTTCTCAAACATTTACTTTGATGTATGTAATGACACAAAAACTGCCCATTTTGGTATTTTGAATTCTTTCCACAAGCTTTAAAAGTAAACCTATCCCAATCTGAGGAAATACGCCCGTTTTAGTGTCAATTGAATCCGTTCAGCCTTCCAGTAGCTCAGGTGGTAGCGTTGCTGCTCAATACCGAGTCATCTCGGGTTCAATTCTTGATGGGACCAGAAAAAAAGTGTAGTTTTTCACATTAATGTCCCAGTTCACAAAGCTGTGACTACTGGAAAGCGATCCGCCCTTCTGAGCTTCCATCCATCTCTTACTGCTTCTAGTATCAATAACTCTATTACTAACTACTTCTATTAACCCCTTCCACGTGGGTCAAGTTGTAGATAAAACCCATCTAACTTGCCCACCTATACTAATACCATTCTACCCTCCTACCTCCTATCGCTCCATGTAGAAAAGCTTCAATGGCACTAAGCTACATTTCCCATTTTACAAATACAACAGAACAGCGTAAAAGAATAAATTCCTCCGGACAGTGTATGAAATGACTGAGAATGGGAAGCGACAGAGGAACGGATACGAAGCAGATGGAAGAAGGGACGGGAAAAGGATCCGCCAAAGGAAAGACAGCAACATGAGACGCGCCTTGCAGTGCTCACCTTTAAAAAAAAAAAAAGAAATTGGGGCTTTAGGGTTTGGCGACATCTGAGTCAGTAGAGTCCTAGTTACACCACACATTGGGAAAAAGTGAGCGATAGATAGATAGATATATATATATATATCAAAAATTTATGTATTAATTTTATTGGAGGAGGAGTGAGAGGGCAACTGAAAGAATACAATGAAATACATTTTCTTAAACTACAAAATTATGAGTCCAAGGTCAGGCGTCACAAAACTCACATCTCCTTGGAACTGTGTGAGTGGTCACCTATGAATAGAAGTGTGATTCCTATTTTTAAATACATTTTTAATATAAATTATATATTATATTATTA
>NNCF01126552.1:226293-256945 GCA_002313205.1 Laupala kohalensis
TCATATTGGCTCTCCCTAGTGCGTAACTGCATTTTCCCTACCTGTACAAGTTTTTCGGGCTCCAATGACCTTTGATGTCGACATGAGCCGTAAAGTCCCACAAAAAAATAATAATAATAATCTACCCCCTGATACCATACCAGCATACGCAGATGACACACTTATCTTGGGATAGGGCTCGCCAGCTGTTAAATGAGCATCTGAACCTTGTTTCTGTGTGGTTGTCCGAAACCTACGTATCTCTAAATACTTCTAAAAATGTTCTTATAATGTTTGGAGCCCATATCAATAGCATCCCCAACGAATTGAAGATACCAATTAATGGTCAGCGGATCAGTAGGGTGCATTCTTATTAACATTTAGGTACTATATTTGGTTGTCATATGAGATGGGATATGTACATAGATTACACAGTTAAGAGAACTAGACATTTACTTTTCTATTTTCTATATGATAACGAAAAATCTTGCTACCCAGGATCTTACTTTCTATTTATTATGCGCTATTCCATAGTTTCATTAAACTACGGTATTATTTATCGGCAATTAAGTCCCTGCAAGTCCTAAAAGACAGACTAATTAAAATCATTGCGTTACCGACTAAGGTAAAACCTCCACCTTCAATAAAAATGTGTTTTATTTCTCACTCTTTACTATCCCTTGTTTATAAAGGCCAAAAAGAAGATTTTACTCAAAGCAATAGTAAAACCACTTAATAAATCTATTAAACTTCCTAGAGTTAATAAATCTTTGTATTTTAAGTGTAGCAAATTAGTAGCAATTTCTTATTTTGACAAATTACCTTACACTCTAAAGACAGGTTGGGTCTCTAAATTTAGTCATTTCCTGTAACTAAACAGATTAAACCGTTTTTATTTTATTATTTTATTTTTGTTTACTCACTTTTCTTACTTAAAAGTGCTTATAGTTTATACCGGATTTGCGTACAAGCAACTTGAATGCTCCTGTAGTATCTTTACTATGTATGCTGTGTATTACAATACTTTCTGGAAAGAAATTGAAATTGAAATTAATTTATGGGAGACAGTAGTGCCACTTTCTTTCAAGATAAGTCTAGAATTATTTATTTACCATTGTCTTTACCTTAATCTGTCAAAGTTGATCAAGAATATTTTAGAAGCTCACTTGAGTCTCTTTTCGTTTCAATCGAGGGTTGTTTTAATTATCAGTAATAATGAAACGTGTCCAATTTTTCCATTATGTTCTTAAATAAAACTCGGATAATATTAGTCGACTGACCGAAAAGTTTCTGTGCTGAACAATAAATGAATGTGACATTACTCGCGTGTACAAACATACCACAATTGAAATTATTAAACTGGTCTTCTTTGAAGACAATTATTTATTATTATATGCCACAACGGTTCAGCGGGGTTGATGGACTAGCTACCATCGTCAGCAATACACCCGACGTTCACGTGACCCGACGGCAGCACACTCTACTGGTGATTCGTCGTGGCGTATAACAATCCATAATTGTCTGTTTAATAATTTCAATTGTATGACTTTAATTATCAAATTCTATTAATCATTTTCTGAAGTGCTGCTTTTACAGTTCTTCCTCCAGGAGCGACTCGGTTGCGTTTGCCGACGTCATCTATCGTCGGTGAACCCGAGCGATGACTCTTCCGCCTCTGCCCCGCCCTTTCCATGTAACTCTTCCTTAAATGCATCGATACAAGGGGATGGAGATCCTGGCGCCAGTGGAGGATCTCTGCGTGNCAGGGGGGCAGGGGGGAGCGGGGGAGGGGGCTAAGGGGGCTATAACCCCCCACCCCCCAAATTGAACCTCAACACTTAAAAGATAAAATTTAATTTGATAAATAGCATATGTCGTAAAAGTGTTAACACGTTATGAATTGTTATCAATAATATAATTGTTATTGATATAACCAGAATAATAAAATTAATAATATCACATTAATTAAATTAACGATACCATATGAATAACTTTAATAGTTAATTTTTGTTATTAATAATACAAGATTGTTAATTCCTAATTATTTATTTGATGATTTTTTATTTGATGGTAATATTTATAAAATTTGTGTTGTTAAACCATAACTTTTAAATAAAAATTCTGCCCCGTTAGCTCTCCCCTCTTTTGCTTCCAAGTCTATTTTTTCTAAGAATCAATTTTTTAATCTTCGTTTACGTATGTACCAACATTTAGTTGTCGATTCATGATAATGTGATTAAATCTTTGACTCTTTTTGAAGGAAAAAAATCGATTTTTCACAGGAACTCCAGATTAACCGACCAGACGGGTAACCGGTTAGGCCTCGGTCCTAACTAGACCGGTTAACAGGGGGCTCAACTGCACGAGCCCCCTCGGAGTTCAAGGAAGTCATATAAACATTTTTCATAATAATAATATGGAGAGAGTGAACCGAAATAAGATATTAAATTCTGTAAATAGATCCACAGACGCAGTCAGAGATTTTACCCCCATGTACCCTATTTAATTATTTAATTTGAATTTAACTTATTACAATTACTTTTTAACAAGAATAATAAAAGAAATTAAAAGTAGAATTAAACAGGATAAATCTACGAAGACATAAATTTTGAAAATACGTAAAGAGTGGGAACAAACGAGAAGTAAATGCAAATGAAAAATATGGGACATTAATATCAAGACACCCCAACGATTAACTAAGAGCAAACTGCACAATCAACAAATGTATCGGTCTGAAACAGTAGTATATCAAAGTTATTCTGTGCTTAGTCCGATATGAATGGTCTCTAGTGTCAAACCGCTACCTGGTAACAATAACAGACACGTACATAACACTGAAATAACACTAAACTGAACCTTAACCTAATAATCTTTGCGAAGACGTTCTTTGTGAAGGGAGAGAAATTAAACAACCAAGTGGTTATCTTTTATTGATTTATTTTATGCCTTCGTGCCATGAGGCACTTGGACTTGGGAAGGAGAGATGTTGGGTTGCCGAACCGACATTTGCGTGGAGTACACGAGGGAAATAATAGTTTGACAGAGTAGGGTTTGAACCCACACTCTATCGCTCAACGGGATCGTGTAAGCGAAGACGTCACCACTCGACCACCGCCGTCGGTTATCTGCAGCCTATCTGAGGCAAGGGCATCTCGCTCGTAATTCACAAGGGCAGTGCGGATGCGTACGTCATAAACGACCCTTTGAAGTGGGTGGATGTAGGGCTATCTACGCTCCTCAGAGCCACAGAAGGGGCGGACTCCAGGGGATGCTGTTGAAGAGGCGCTGCGTCCGACGCGCTGCCAGGGTTACGAAAGGGGAGCAGAGGAGTGTGTTGAAAGACCAAGTTGACTGAGGAGGAAAACCAGAAGAAATCTGAGAAAAGAGGCAAACCCTCCTCAGCTCAATCGTTTAATGCGTCTTAGGGCTCTTGATCGGAATTGATGGAATACGTCCCTTGCTTGCATCCGGCGAGTAAATTAGTTTATTGTCCTTCACGTGGTCATACGCAGATTGTATTGCTTTTTTGACAATAAATTTATTAACACTCATAGATGAATTGTTGTCATTAGGGAGTTCTACCCGGAAAAATTTGAAATAGTAGTATACCCTCGAAAAAGTTCGCAAAATATGAAGAAAAAGAATAAAAAAATTCCAAAATATCAAAACATTTTTTGTTTTTCATTTATTATATACGAGTAAAATATTTTCGTAAAATTAAAATACACAAAATTTACTGAATATTCTACTCCTTCCTTTTTCCAGCGACGAAGAACATTCCTGCTAGAGGGCGTTAAAAGAGGGCGTTAAATTTATATTCCAGCATTTTGGAAATTTTTGTCTGAAACAGTGTATCCCAATTAAGAAGTATGACTAATTCTTCGAATTTCATGACATATGAAAAAACATCAAAATACTAAAAGAAAATCACGATTTTTTTAGTTTTTTTCCTTGCTAATTGCAGAAAACACATACTTCGAATACTTATTACAGCAACAAAAATTCTGTAATCTATTTCTTTGTGTGTATCTTGTCAGGCTATTAGTCTATAGATTGGAAATTGTTTGAGGTGTTTTTATTTCATATTTCTAGAGGGGTCTAGACGAATAAAAATGTCGTCTCACGCGAACGAACATTACGCGCGTTTTAGCGAAAGCGGAAACACATGCATTAGTTTTTTCACATTATCTAAAAGAAATTGCATGTTGATAAAGAAACAGACTTCGTGTTGGTTAAGGAATAATGTTGGGAAAATTAAATAATGTACTTTTTTTATAAAGGAAAAGATAGAGGTCAAACGTTACATTTCACCTTTTTGCTGAAAATGAATTAGAAAGTACTGAATTGTTCGAACGTTTTACGAGACAAAATTGGCCATTTTGTAATTAATTTTGTAAGTTTGTAGAATTTTCTCACGTATCGTCAAGGAAGTGTGTTTCGGAGTTAAATTTTATATTAAATGTTTTATGGAGGATTCGGTGTTTCGAAATAAAAGGTTACAAGACCCCAATCGACTTCTGACAAATAAAAGCCAATCACTGACGAAGTGAGATTACTTGAACGAGTTGTAAGTGAATGGAAGCCAGCAGTAAATAATAAGTGGGGGATTGAACAAAAATTGCTAGAGATTCGGGTTCCTGCTATGATGGTAGTCTGTGTATCAGCGATGGGGCAGGGGCGGGACTGCCAAGTTCCTGGGTCACCACCTTCATTTTACTTTTAATGCAGTTAATTTGTAGATGGGAAATGTAGTTAAGTGCTATCGAATCTTATATCATGGGGCTGTTGGAGGTAGGAGTTGGGTGGTAGGCTATTGTTAGTAGGTGCGCAGAGTATCTGGGTTTGCCAACAATTTAAACCCACGTGGATGTGTTAGAAAGAGTAGTTAGTAATAGTAAGAGTTATTGATACTAGGAGAAGCCGGAAGAGTTCGCTTTTCAGTAGTCACAGCCATATATGAACTGGGACATTGAAGTGAAAAGTTTAGAATTTTCTTCTGGCTGCACTTCAATTCCTGGCGTGTTCAGAAAAAGATTGTAGCTTTTCGCCATCGTCTGCAGTGTAAGTGGACTGGTGTGTGGTTGCAATATGTGCTCAGGAAAATAGAACGGTGATGAGGGGTGTAGCAGATAGGGTTGAGGTCGCCGGGGTGTGAGGGGGGGGGGAGAAGGCACGGGTCACGGAGAAACATCCTGCCTCGCTTATCGCTAGTGAACTGTTTTATGGCCACTGCTGGGGTCGGCGGCGATCCCTTACCGGAGATGGAGGAAGAGTATGAGTGCTCAAACAGAGCGCGGTTCGGGAGCGATAAAAAGCAGAAACGGAGTTTTCTGGAAACACAAAACTCTAGACTGGATATGTTTCAAAGGCAACGATGCCTGCGAGTATAGAGAAAATCAAGGAAATATTTATTTTAGATAGAAAACTGGGGAAAAAATTGTTGTGTTATTATTGCAATTAATGCGAATGACATAAAATAAATAATAAATTTATTGTCAAAAAACAGTACAAACTGCGTATGACCACGTGGAGGACAATAAACTAATTTACTCTCCGGAAGCAAGCAAGGGACGTATTCCATCAATTCCGATCAAGGGCCCTAAGGCAGAGGCGGATTCAAAAATTTCAGCAAAAGTTCCTAGATAAGATAAAATGTTAGCTGCGAGTTATAATACATATATAATGTCAATATGTTTGTAATTTAACGCAAATATGTTTGTAAATTTACATGTACAAGTTATTATCGAACTATAGATTATTCTGAGTATAGTGTTTAAAAATCATAAGAGTTGAAAAAACACTAAATTCACGATTTATTGTTACAATAAACACGCCCCTAGACAAAGCCTAGAGAACCTGTATAAGAAATCCGCCTCTACCCGAAGGAAAAACGGAGAAAAACCCGGGCCAGGTTGGGGCTACAGAATTAATGTACCCAACCGTGCCAAAGTTGAGTACACATAAAACTAAATTAATATGAGCCATACGGCAACACAATCATGCAAGAAAATAGTTTTTGAAATTGTTATAAGTTATTTAAAAGTTTGCTACAGCAATGGCGTGATAAAGTACAAGACGAATTTAACTTTTATTAAAATCAATAAATTATTTTACATTCTTCTTTTACATAAAATCAATAAAAACTTAAGGACCAACCGTTATCTTTCAATTTTTGATTCGTCTTTTATTGTAACTACCTCAGTGTCACAAGTGTGACTTGGTTACTAGCGATGGGTATTGAAACTCTTTAAGCCGTACAAAATAACACGATTCTTTACTTGGCAGAGTGTAGTTTAATAAATATATGTTTTCATTGCAAGAACAGTGAACTATACTGATCCTCGTAATCCTTCACAAAAGAAGATAATTTTTCTCATACTGCTAGGAATTTTTTAGGACAAGAATTTTTTAGCACTTTCCCAAAGTCACCGATTGAAGAATTTCCAGGACGAGCAAGGAAATGCCAAATGACGTAAATTCAGAAGATCGGAAAACTAGATTTTTTTTTAGATCACGGTTCTAAATTTTTGTCTCTATACTATCGTTTGAACGAAAGTATCGTGTGAACCTATATTTGATAGATATTTCTCTTTTATTAAATAATCTGAAGAATTGTAATAAAGAAGTTCAAAGAAAAGAAATGACTTTTTTGACCTTTTTTATCTTTTTCACGCTGATGCATTTCTACCTCTATGGAAGTTAAGTTACTGTTTCTGCTTTGCCTGTTTTTTTAGGGCTCCTCAATTTTGTTGCACAAATAACTTGATGTGAATATTTATTGTATTGAACGTGAGCTCATAAAAACGTTTTTCTTTAATATAGTCATAGTTACCGAATACTATTTAAGTTGAAACTTTTGAATTAAAGATCTAAACATTTTGCATCCAGACCCTTCTGCATGTATACGTATCAAGTTTATTTTATTTTCAAATGTACTATAATGAAAGTATTGTCATCGGTCGAAAATAAATTTCAATCTTTTCGAATACTTAAGAATTAGCATCACAAGAGTCTATTTCCAAATTTTGTCGATGATGTCCAATGTGGTATGTGTGTGAATGTATGTGAAGATTGATGCATCGAAACCAAACCTGGGGTTTTTGACTTTGAATACGTTTTGAATAGAAGAAGCCTTTATTCTGGACAGAAGCTCATTCCGACTTCACTTGCGTTCTCTTAAATCAAAAACATTGAAAATATGGAAATAACATTTTTATTGTGCCATCAATTCTGCAAACACATTGCTAAATACCGTTTTCATCGCACAGTTTCGAAGGTACAGCGAGAATTTATTTCCCAAATATTAGATATGTCGTAGCAGTCTCTTTGGCAATTGCAGATTAAGATGGAAGATAATTCATGCAATCTGCTCTTGAATGTGCAGATATAATACTATGTAAGGTTGGGATGATAAATATATTTAAACAGATTGATCATTTAAATACGTTATTACGTTTGAAAATTATAATATATAATGATATATTTATTGGAAGTGTTTTTCTGTAGTTCTTTTACTTTTTTTTTTTTTTTTACATTTGAGTTGTGATGTAGGAAACCTAGTGCTATGATCTTATAATTCATGATATGTTTCACGTCTCTGGTCTCTCCCTTACACTAAGGTGTTATTTTCGTAAGCACTTTTTCTTCGTTATTGACTCTTGTATTACGTAAATACTTCTGTAAATGTCTCTTGTAAATATCTTGTTTATGTACAGTCTTTGTGTCCTGACCGTTGCTTTTCCGTGGGTCCCAAAGGTGTTCAATGAATTAATCAGTTGCATCTATTTAAGATTTAAGAAACTATTACAGCATACCAAAAGTTTATATAATAATAATAATTAATATTCTATCCATGCATAACTAAATTTAATATTACAGCAGCAGGAAATAAAAATATCACTGTTCCTTTGAAAAATGTACAATTCATTGAGAGTAAATTCCAGGGCGTGTAATGTACGGCCCGCGGCAGCAAAGGGCTTAAGAAGGCAAAGGGGTTAAAGCCTCGGCACTTGTGATTTAAAATGTAAGTATTGGAAATTAAATTGCCCTATTGAATTGAACTGTAATTAGAAGGATGAGTAGGGGACACTCTAGATTCTTTCATTTGAGGGAAGTCCAAGCGAAATGTAAACGAAAGGAAGAAATTGGAAGGAGAGAAGGAATAGAGAGAACGCCTTGAAATGAGGCCGTCGACGTTTTACATCACTGAGAGCGGATTCTTCGTTTTAGAGAGAGCGTAGAGTGAGTGGAAGGACGGACGCCCAAAGGTCTCTGGTCGCTACAAAACTTTATGGATCCCACGGAACGACACGACCGCTGGAGATTGCTTTTTGGAAGCAGAGCCACCCAAAAATTAGAGGGTAGTCAGTATTTTAGGGGGTTTGAGGGTGGGTGGAGTAGCACACACAACACCGTAATGAAGGTCTCTAGATTCCTAACTTTACGTCAGAGAGCGCAGTTTTACGAGTTCGAATTCTGCAGGGGTGTTCAGCGGATGCACGTGTTCAGAGATTGTGATGGAGACATGTTTGTTTATTTATTTATTTATTTTTCTGCAAATGGGCAGATCTTGCCTGGTGGCAGAAAATAAGGTAATACAATAAAATATATATTACGCAGAACTGGAATAAAAAATAGTTAAATATATAATATGATTAAACTAATATTAAAATATTAAAAATAATAACATGCGACCGTCAAACGACTCTAACACCTGAGCGCCTGATTTGGAGAAGAAATGTTATTTTAAAATTTCGTTTGTACCGAAAGAAACATGAGGTCGGAAGCATTTTTTTTTTCAAGTAGAAAACCATTATATTTACAATTCAGTCATACGAAACTTATTTATGATCATCAGAATACGAAAAATAATATCACTCCCTGGTTAAGGTTTGGGTGTTGCCATTACGTGTTCTACCTGTGCAAGGCAACGGGAAACTTCTACGGGTTGTTTCTAAGCGTCACCATCATTCCATAGTTTGATTACATCGTAAGTGCGTCTAGTTACACCTCGAGATAGTTGGAAGCAGAGTCTTCGAACTACAAACTGAAGAACGATCTACAAGAATCGGAAGGCTAACCTTACGTTCTTTGATTGATAAGTAAACGAAATAAATCCCGCACGGGAAACGGAAATTTGATCAACTTTTCTATATCATTAAAACTGAATAAACAAACGTTCTAATAGAAGAGTCTCCATCTTGTTACCGTTCAAAATGATTTGTTTTCCACTCGCTAATGAACTAGACATCTCCTGACAAATATAAAATTGAAGATGCATAAACAATTAGAGAACATGACTTCACAAGACGCGACGGATAATTTTGTCAAATCACTCGGCGTAAAAGGAAAAGAAAAATTCGTGGTATTTACGTCGTCATAAGCAGTAAACAAAAAACTAATATTTTGACCATCTGTTGCTCCAAAGTCTTCAAATTGTTGCCCGCAGTCTTACATTCCTTTCCAGTCGGCGGCGTCCGAGTCACGCCCTCGCTCGGAAACACCTGACTGCGAACAGGCGACTGGTCACAGCCTCTCAAGGCGAACGCCGCCAATGTTATGTCAAGGTAGGCTTCAAAGATTCTTAGGGAAACATATATCTTTGATACAAATATTCGGAATAAATCATATTTGCTCTCAACACTGCAGCCATGTTAAAGCTGCACGGCAGAACGTTCGGTCCCGAAACTTCGACAGGATATGAGGATCGTGTAAAGTGGCATTATTTATTTATTGCTTCAAGTCCTGAAACAGAGTCAATACGGGTTTTGTATACTCTACGTACTTTCCTTAGTCTCTTGTACAAACATAGTTCTTCTCCTATTATCTATCGATCACGCACAAAATATCTTCAAAAGTTTCTTAGTACCTCTCGCAAACACACAATTTTACCGCAGAAATTCGAAAATACAATGTACTACTTCTCCGTTTCTATTAATTTATTGTCTCTATTGTATCTATTTTCATGTACTCTTTTAAAAACTCTCGTCTCTCATTCCCAAACAACATATGTTCTACATTTTCATTTTCCTTATTGTTTTAGAAATATTCATTAAAATCACTTTGCATCATCTTTGGCGAAGGATCGAACCACTTCTTTCTCTTTTGTGAATATCGGACATAGGATATAAATTTAAAAAGCTCCTTCCCCCCCATTTCCTTCTCCCGACTGTATAATAACCAATACGCAATTTTTACCTCCTTCTCCTCTTTTGCGCTCTAAAGATCTGCATTTCATTTTCTCTTGCAGATATAACACGTTGTTGTCATATAACAATTTCTCCAACTTTGTAGACATTCTCTGTCATATTTTAAAAATACAAACAGTGTGGAGTCTATGTCCCAAAACTAATTACCGGCAGAAGTGCTCATCTATACATCTGACGCAACCCTCTCCTGCATATGTTACTTAAGTGTATTCCAACTTTCAGCAATCAGGAAACTATTCCCATAGTGGATAGATTTAATTGAAAAGAAATTATAAGAATTGGAATTAATTTTCCCCAAGTCACTAATTCTTTACACTGTCATTGATTCTATAATTATTTTTTATCTCTAATTTTAAATGATTTTAATATGTTATATTATTTACTACTATTATATTTAAGAATAATTGGAGATATAATTGAAGACCCGATTTTTAATAATATTTTCGGAATAACTAGGAAGTTAATCACATTGTTTTTTATCCCTTCCTCATCCATTTAAAATAGAATTTGTTGATATTCTGTAGATATAACAAGAAAGTAACTTTTTATTGTTTTTATTTTCAGGGGACGCACTTCATGATTTTTACCTTGGGACGCAGAAATTTTAAATAACTCTCCGATGACAATTAGTGGGGTGGTCCCTGGTTCGATTAGTAAACTTGTGCGTCGTCCTCCATGTGGTCACACGCGGTTTGAAATTCCGTTCTTGACAATAACTTAAATTGGAAGCCTCAGTGAACAAAGTCTCAGCCAACAGTTTTTTTAAAATTAGAGATAAAAAAACAGTTCGTTTTTAAATATGTTTAACGCGTCGTCGTGTATGATTACTTTAATATGTTTTTTCTTTCTTATTATTATAAATTAAAATATATTTTTTGTGATAGTTTTCTGCGCAAAACCTTTTGGAGAATAACGAACGCCATATAATAATCTATAAAAAAGATCAAACGAGGAAATATACGAAATTATGCCGACGTGTCACTTCAACAAAGTGATTTGAATGTGAAGACTGACTTAATTGCAAATGAGAGGGGAAAACGTATGAAAATACAAATAACATAGTATTTATTTGACACTGGCTTAATTGTAAAGTAGTTTTAGAAAATATATCCATTTTCTAGGAGTACGTTTTTAGGAGTAAGTCTCTTCATCCTGCGGATATTTTGCGTCGTAGCAGAACCGTAAAAAGCCCTCTCGAAAAGAACTCAATAAATATTTTCTCACCACACCGCTAACCAAATTACTTAGAGGTAAAATTGTTTTATGCGGTTGTCGTACCAAGTTTTTCTCGTTATAAAAACGTCTCCGCAGGTCAGTGCTTTGCAGCGGCGATCGGTTCCTCCCATCAAACCACATTCAATGACGCGTGTAACAGGAACAAATTCCTACGTGGTCTCTTAGAAAGCGCCGAAATCCATTTCATTGGAGATGAACGTATATTACGGATTGTATTCGTAAATATTTCAACACGATTTCCTCTCGACCGAGCTGCCTCTACTTTTTCGGAGATATTGCGAATTTATCCGCAACGGGCACATAAATATTTTTATCTCTTCAATTGAAAAATGTTTATCATTACAAAAAAGTATTAAAAAATTAATCTTATCCAGTAAAAAATAAATCAAAATAAGTTTAATTTTAACTAACATTGATTTTTTAAATTTATTTCCTACACATTCTGGAATGAATTATGTTATAAATATAATTAATAATTTATACAATAACACACTGCATTAAAAATAATTATTTAAAGAATTTTGAATACTGTCCCTCGGGCAGTGCTTGCTAGTGTATTATAATCCGTGCGTGAAAATCGCGTATCTAGAACATGTGCTATCTTATCAACGAATATGTAGAAAGATTCCGTGCGTCAATATGTTAGATCACTAATTTTTTGTGTGTAATGATTGACATCAATTTTAAGGACTTGTTGATGGGTTAGAGTAACTGCGTAAACGAAACTGATTTAAAAAGTTGCATTTCACCGAGGTATCTAAAAATCGAACGAATACGAAAAGTGATGGACCAAGTTCCAAAGGTGTGACACTATGACGCAGAAATTGAGAAGCGCGCTTTGGCAATTAAAATATAAGATTCGAGTAATATAATATAATACTAATTTTATTTCCATCATCACATTTACAAAAGAAAATATAGTTTACACTTCTAGGAATACTGACCAATATCCAGTAGTAGGTCAGTTACACGAATAAAATATAATTGTATGGCAACAAAAAAATAATGAGCCCGTTTCACCAGTAAATTTCTTTGCAGTCAACATGCCGCTATCTGTGACGTCTGCGTGGAAATTTACTTCAATCTTATTAGGGTAATTAACAAAACCATAATTTCGCGAATAACACACCGATAAAGAGTAACTACAAGATATTTTAATTAATTAATTTAGGAATTTTTATCTGCGTTCCCTTTTTCTTTATGTCCCCTTCATTTCCTCCTTTCATCGCGGTAAGAACCTCAAGTGCCACGTTGAAGTAAACAAAGCACGAGCTGTTTGCGGCATCGCTCTGTCCGTGCGGCCCGACCGACCAACCGACCGACCGACCGCCGCCGCCGTGGGAGCGAACCAGCAGCAGCCAGCAGCAGCAGACGTGGTTTCTTGCGCACCCGCGTGAGGATCCTCTTAAGGCGTGTTAATTCGGGCGGAACACGCGGGAAGGCACGAGCGCCACGAGCGCCACGAGCCCGGATCTTACGCGAAAATTAAACGCCAAGTCTTCAAAGAGAAACTACAAAAAAAATATATTTCTACAATGTTGAAAGCGCTAACGAATACATTTAGTAATTTATCCTCCATTACGAAGCAAGAAATATATTGTGACAACTTTCGGTCAGGTGAAAATGGCGACGAGCCGGGATTCGAACCCGGGACTCCTGCTTTGATCGCAGGGGTGTTAACCACTACACCACCCGTTCGCCTTCCACAACTTTATTTACCGTTTCCACCCAGAATTAATTTCGCGTGGTGTAGTGGTTAACACCCCTGCGATCAAAGCAGGAGTCCGGGGTTCGAATCCCGGCTCGTCGCCATTTTCACCTGACCGAAAGTTGTCACATATCTCCTCCACGTGTGGAAAGGGTACACGGAAGAAATGTAGGCATAAATATGTATTTGTATCTATGTATATTTAAGGGTTTTTACTCCCAAACGACTGACGATTTTTATGGCACTCACTTGGGATGAAACAGTGATTTGACATTGTCTTATTTGTGTTGATATTTCCACATTTTCTGTTAATTACGGATTCTAGTTCAGTTTCTGTTGTAAACTCAAACAAGCTTCCGTACTAATCATAATGAAATTTGTGTCAGAATTAAATCCTACACAACGGTTTAATTTCAGTTTAGAATTTTAATCAACAAGAAATATTGTAAATATATTACCGTTCCTTATAGATGAATCCGCGGTACAGGAGTTAACGAGTCCACTTCGCATCTCAGTATGGAAATCTATGCTATCCGTTTGTTTCAACAAAATGATGCGTCTTGTTTAAAATTGGTATTGTTTGTTAGATTCACTAAAAACCATGTGACATTTTGGTGTTAATTTTACATCATCACCTGTTATTTGCTATTAACTCTGTCATATTGATATTAACATCATGAAATATCCATTTAAGGGATCGAAAAAAAAGTTCCGGTAAAAACATATCATCTAATTCGAACTAATGATGTAGGGGTATCTAAAGTTCACTTGTAAAGACGTATTCTATCAATAACAATGACTATGCGTACCATACTATATATATATCCTCAAATATGATTCATGGGTTGAAGAGCTCCGCAATTTCTTAACCTTAGGCTCTGGCCGCATTGCGTCCCCGGGAAGTAATTCGAGGGAGCAGTGTAAATACAACGAAAGTCCACATCCCATAAGCGATTCAAAGGGAGGCATAATTGATCTTAATCTAGAACTATAGCTCAATACTCTGGAAGAAATTTGAGGAAAGGATGAAAAATTCTGAAATGGAATGGCACGGCGACAAAGAAAGAGAAAGTGTGGATGACATGGTTACAATTAACATTATTAAAAATCTGTTTTCAATGTACTTATCACAACAATATTACACATAAAAGAGGGCAACGATGGTTGTGCCAAAAAAGAAGTACAGAGAAGTAAAAGAGACGGACATGCATTCTGCAAGAAAGGCACGTTATTCGGTGAGTTATTTTGAAAAGAAGTTTAAGGATGCAAGGAGAAGATATAAAAGAAGAATATTGAACAGCTTAGAGGGAAAGCTGGAAAACATATGTGGAAGATAACTTGCAAAGAAGTTTCTGGGGTTTACCGTATGTAATTGGAGTTGAAAAACTGCGTTGGCGGGACATCATACATATCTGGAGACGAAGTACAATTGAGACAACGGAATGGGAGGGAAATGTGAGTGGCTTTTACAAAACTTAATAAAAGAAACGGAATTAGGTGATTTCGGTGGCATTGAGGGAGAGGAGTGTACAACTGGGTATGAGGAAATACAAATGCAAAAAGTGGAAGAACCTGGGAAATCACAAGGCACCTGGTTTTGGTCTCATACGAGATCATTAAAAAGGGAGGGATACATTCGCGGAAAAGGTTTTTGGTTTTATTCAACAAATGTCTAGAAGTGGCTTATTTCCCCCAAATGTTGGAAAATAGCACAATTAAAACTATTTTTAAAAGGAGAAGACAAGGATCCCAGGTCACCTAATTCGCATAGACCAATATGTCTCCTTTCCACTGTTGGGAAGATTTTCGACAGAATATTAACAGAGAGAATATGTTATTTTCTAGAACAACAACAAAAATTGGCTCAAGGTCAATATGGCTTTAGACGAGGTAGAGGCATGGAAGAGGCAATGCAAAGCTTAGTTACACAAATAAGTGAGCGACAATTAAAACATTGCATGTATGTTTTTATAGATATAAAAGCAGCATTCCACAGTGTGGAGTGGAAGTTAGCTTTAGATCATATGAAGAAGACGGGACTACCTGACTATACAAGAAGAATGTATAAATCCTACTTAAAAGGACGTTACATATTTTTGGAAATGGGAGGGACAAGAGAAATTCGAAACGTTACTCGCGGTTGCCCTCAAGGATCTCCCAGTGGACCAGTAATATGGAACATTATTATAAACGATTTATTAATGTTGTTGGAAGAGGAGAATATCGGATACGTAGCGTTCGCCGACGTTATTGCGATATTAACGGAAGGAAATAGTCGGGAACAAGTTGAAAGAAGAGGAAATGAAATACGAGGAGAAAGATCAACTCGTTTCATACAATGGAGCGATACGACCAATGATGCGTTATGGAAGCACTGTGTTGTACGACTACGGAGCGGAGAGGGCACAATTCTTAAAAATTTACAAGAAAATTTAAGAGATAGGGAACGTAAAGATTCAACAGTAAAGAATAATTCGATATCTTTCATCAATTTGTTATACAGATAGGGACTATTAGGGACACTTTTACAGATTAAAAATCCCAAAAGGAAAATTCATTATTATAAGAGATGTATTAAATTTGATCCTTGTAATGACTATTGTTGAGGACAAGGAAATCTCTTGGTGTTAAATAAATGGGGAAAAAATGAATAGTAAAACATTAGTGGTATTTCATTCCTCTATGGGTTTAAACATCACTTGCAACATTTTGGCTACGCTGGAAACAACATTTTGGAGATACTGGGAGTATTGTTTTCGGAATAACTGAATAGAGTACGAATTTGTTGAGAAACAATCTTTTTATAATCTATTGAAAATTATTTTTTTAAATATTTGTAGATATTACTAAGAGCATAGAGTCAGTGAAAAGTGTTGCGTTTTACGTATTATGAATGTTGAATATTATTCTTTTAGGCATAGTTTGTCTATAGTTATACTGTTTTTAACGTAAGTTATATAATCAAAACAAATAAATAATTTAAACACTTACTTAGATCATATGATGGACGAATTCCATATATTTCGTGCTATTAGGTACTCAAAATATATAGCACTTGTCTATCACGTCGTCCTCAGTCTTAAGTTATTTATCTATTGTCTTTGCGCTTTCATAAAACAGTTTGTTGCCGAGATAGTAAATAGTATTCAGTATTATACACTATGAATTATTTTGTAGGTATTTTGTTGCTATTATTACAACTATTTTTATTACCTAAGGAGAGTGCTGAAATGATAAATGCGCCTCTGTCTTAGGGTCTTTGAGGGGTGGGTCTCTTGCTTCCTAGCTTCCAGAGAGTAAATTAGTTTTTTCTTCCACGTGGTCATCTGCTTTTTTCACAACATATTTATTATTATTATTATTATCATCATCATCGTCATCAACATCAGATGTATTTTACGACTACGTACAGACAATTTCTTTCTTTTGTAAACCACTTCCTCTATGGAAGGAAGTACCCGATCTGCGGTCCAGCTGTGGTCAGTAGGATTTTACCACGTGCAGCCCGTGCTCCGAGGAGGCGTGGTTCGAATCCCACGCAGAGCAAATTGCATCGCGCGGGGAATCAACGCTTGGCCCTCGCCATCAAGCAGCTGGTGAGAGAGGCATGACGCTGCAGCGTTGCCATATTTTTGAGATTGGACCAATTACACGAAGGAATTTTTTTTTCCTTCTTATATACCGAAGAATAGAGTCTCTGCGCAAATCTTAGGGTGTGTAAAAGTAACTTTAAAGGAGGCAATATATATATAATAATTTTTATTGTATGATGGTGACCTGAGTGAACAGAGCGTAAGGGAATTGGGAAGGAGAGATGTTGGGTTGCCGGGGAACTTATGATGCTGAATCGACATTTTTCTGGAGAGGATGAGGGAAACCACAGCTGAAAACCTCACCTAGTTCGGCCAACCTGGGTCTGAACCCACACTCTCCACCGCTCAGCGAGATAGCGGAGGTGAAGACGTTGCCACTAGATAACCACTATGTTTACGTCAATTATTTTTCAAAAGTATAATAAAGGAATGAAATTTATTCAATAACATCATGAAATTAACGTAAGAAAAGAAAATTCAGTGGTAAGTAACTACAATAAAATTACGAAATAATATTATTCAATTTCATCTCCATTCACGCCTATCCAAACTAAGGAGAACCGGAAGTCAAACGGGTGTTAGAAAATCCAATACCAAATTAAAAATATATTTCTCCGAGAAAAACACACCCAAGTTTCACAAAATAATTTCCCAGTCGCACTTGTGTCAAATCCGCGCACGGAAAAGAAAGCTAATGCTGGGCAGCTAATGTAAAGGCAGCCAGCCGGACAGACAACACACAACTAGTATCCAATCGTTAAGACGTGAATATTTGTCCTTCTCTACCACAGCTTACAGCATAAGTTCTCACACAGTTCAAGTCGCTAATGTACACGATAAGAAGAGAGAACTTTAGCAGATGATGATGCCAACCCGTAAGCATGTAATGTTGATTCGGCTGGAGTCGACGTCTACTCATATGCATGATTTCTTCTCTGTACGACTTACTTGATATCAATTTTTATTACAATTCCATATACGTCTTACCTCGTTTAATCACAGGCTTCTTAAGCATACGTTCGTTCTTTAATCAACGTCCGTCTTTAGGTATTCAACAGCACCAGTATTCGATCCAGGGTACTTTACTTCTATAGGTGACAACGCTACCTGGTCTACCGCAACCCGGTGACATTGAATTTTTTTTTTATTCTCTTGTGTTGCTTTGCCCCTGACTTGGCACCATAAGTAGTTCATACGTGCAATAGTAGTCATCTCTAAAGTCCTGAAAAATATATTTTTAAGTAAAAAAGAAAAAAGTTTTTATGTATCCAAAGTAAACAACTATTCATAGCTGCGAAAGCCTTCGTCGATTTGACTCCGAGAAAAAAAAATGGCGCAGGTTGTGTCACCTCAGTCATTTAGCGGCAACTACGAACGAGATCGGCGAGGACCAGCAAACAAATGTTCTTGTCAGGTTATTCAGGGACGCTGAGCTGTTTGTTGTGCGCAAAACCTGTAAAAGCTCTACAGCTCTTGATGCAACTTTCTTCCTCTCAAACAAAAAAAAACAGCGTTAGCTTCCGCAATGATAGTAAATTGGTCTCGATCAGACGAAAACACGTTTAGGAAAGCAACAGCGTAAGCTGTGGCGGCTAATGGTGTTGTCTATCCGCTAGACAGCCATCGCTTGAGTTCTCACAGTTAACTTTAGGCTGAGCTATCCAATTTATTTTTTTCCATGTGTATCGTTTAATTAAAGGTCGCAGGATCACTTAATCAATCTATTTTCTGTTTACTAAAAATCTAAAAACTCAATTTGAGTCTATTTTATGTAATATAATTATTTTTCGGTATAGGTCCTGACGGTATTGATTCAGTATCTTCCAAAACAGTTTGAGTACCACATTTATGAGACATACATCATACGTTTTATAAATGTACCTCATTAAAGAAGCTGAAATGAAGATATATTACCTTGTATCAAAAATTTTACATTTTGCCTCGCGTTCCACCAATAGATCTGGAACTAAATATTTCCTTCGTGGCGTGCCCAGAGTTATAGCCGAAAAGTTATTTATGTCTACTCTGAGATTATTTGCCCTTAGATTGAAATATTTGGTCAATTGTTTAATTAAATTCCCGATTTGATTAATTGCAAAATTAACCATATTAGATGCAATAAAGTTCTTTTATTAGAACAGATAGACATTTTGAAGCGATACCTGCACATAATACATAACAATGGAATATTCTCTGTTTATTAACATTGCATTTACAATGTAGTCTTTGAATAAGCATAATTGGTAGTTATTAAAAGACGAAAATCATCCTGGCTCGGGTTTTTCTCCGTTTCTCCTTCGGGTAGAGGCGGATTTCCTATACAGGTTCTCTAGGTTTTGTCTAGGGGCGTGTTTATTGTAACAATAAATCGTGAATTTAGTGTTTTTTTTTTCAACTCTTATGATTTTTAAACACTATACTCAGAATTATCTATAGTTCGATAATAACTTGTACATGTAAATTTACAAACATATTTGCGTTAAATTACAAACATATTGACATTATATATGTATTATAACTCGCAGCTAACTTTTTATCTTATCTAGGAACTTATGCAAAAAAATTTTGAATCCGCCTCTGCCTTAGGGCCCTTGATCGGAATTGATGGAATACGTCCCTTGCTTGCTTCCGGAGAGTAAATTAGTTTATTGTCCTCCGCGTGGTCATACGCACTTTGTACTGTTTTTTGACAATAAATTTAAATTTATTACACATGTATGAAAATTATAAACCATTATTTTATCTATCACCTAAAATTTTTGTTGTTGTTTTTTATAAACCTGATTCTTAAAAAAAACTTCACAACACTGTCCCGCATCGTGCCCTGGGGAGTTTCCGCCGCAACCTCTTCCACTGCTTGTACAAAGCGAAGCCCATCACCCAACAACCGATGAACAAATTACTGCACCGCAAACGGCTATTTTTATCTTCGTTCGCCCGTGACGAAACATTTTCAGAGATGAGGAGTACATCGGTTGGTTCCCGTGTGGCGAGCGTAGAAGGACGTGAGATACTAAATAATAGACTCTAAGGCTGTCGGTGAAGTCTCTTATTCGCTTCCGAGATCAAAGACGAAGCGCGGGGGTCACGAGGTGATGGGAAGATCCGCGAAGCTGCCGGAAAGTAGACGGGGTTCACATTAAGGTAATATGAGCATCGTGTTGACTGAAGTCAAGTTGTCAACTATTCACGAAACTTGCAAATATTCACCAAAGTAGTTTCTAAATAATTAATAATTAATTCATTCCACTGATTTTTTTCATATTGGATGAGAACAATTATTTTGTGATTTTAAAACTTTATAATTACTTTAGACTGTCGTTTGACTCCTTCTTTGACATGGGTCGCATTGTCTTCAGTCACGTGATGCGGCTGCCATTTCAGTTAGAACAGTATTTTCCACAGTTCTTGGTGAATCATTCTTGAAAATGACCCGAAACGTATAAAAATCATTGCATCGTTCCTATTTCCATTCGCTATGTTTTAGTGGGTTTTTTTTGCTGTGTTAAGCTGCTACTTTTGCCGGAACATATAAAAAAAAACACAAACCTGCGAAAGTTTCTCCATTTAAGTCCGAAGTAATTTAAAGTCAAATAATTCAAAATTTAGAGTCGTAAGGTAAGAAAATTCATCGCCGCTGGATAGAGAATAGTTCGAACCATCATTTGAAACATTTTTGGGGGGTACTTAAGCCTAGTCGTTCCGACGCACATAATACGTTAAAACACTTGGCAAACGCGGCGCAGAATGTTTTATGCGAAATTTAACGATATTTTGGAGTATCTGAGGCAGCGGGTCAGGTCCCAAAGACGTTCCTACCAGTTTTCCTTGGAAAGGAGAAGTATTTCGAGTGCCAAGAAAACGGCGGGCAGATGGTCCAACTTTAGAAAGAAAAGAATATGTTGCTAATTGGCCTAACCTTGACTCGGAGATAGCTACAGAAAATACGCATATAATATGAGTAATAAATAGTAATTAGGGGATAGGCAAACAGATTTATGATGGTGGATTGTTAGGGTTCATTAAACAATATAAGAATAAGACTTACATAAAAGATTATGTATATTAAACGGTTGACTTAGAATTCACTTAAGTTGTAATTTTGAATATTCAGAAAGCCATATAAGGCTTCATAGAGAAAAACCACAGTTACTTCACTGCGTATCGTATTTCTTTCAACATTTCTTCCCTACAACGATTTAAGTTCGAAGGCGTTGATAGGACATTGCACTCCCATGCTGGAAGAAAAGGTTACAAGAAAGTGAGATTTCTCCAGATTCCCGGAACTGGTTCAGAGGTTTACTCTTCAGCTAGTTAACATTCTGTCGTCTTTCTTGAGAATACTGGATCTTGTTCCTCTCATCGAAATAATGTTATATAAACAAATAATGGAAAAAATTTATATGAACAAGTTAACGCTGGGTATAGCATTAACCGCAGAAAATGTTTGGTTACTGTCTTAAGCGTTGCATTGGCAGTTTACTTTTTTTTGTTACACAACTATTGCCAAAAGAGGTGAATCGATAAAAGGAATTGGGGGATTAAGTAGAAATAACTATAGTTATTTTTACGAAAAGATTTATGTATATTTATAATTTAATACTTTATCCGATAATTTCTGACTCGCGTATTCTTATCAGTAAAATTTCCTTCGCAATGTGAGACTGCGCATCGTGACGTACATGTGATACCATTACTGAGTTCTATCAAAAATATAGAAATAATATTCTTTTTAGATGTAATAAACTGCATTTAAGATATTACAACTTAAGAGAGCTTCCTTTATTTACGTTCATTTCTAAAGTATTATAAATTCGTCCCCCACAGGAAACTCTACAAGCGAACGCGTCTTGGAGTGCAGGTCGACTCAAATGAACCTCGAATGTTGTTCACATTGTTGCACAGCAATAAGCGCTGGTCACCGTGTAGGTTGGCACTTTAGGACTCGCAGACGTCTAGGTCATTAGAGACCTATATTAGATACGCGAAAATGAATCCTCAGAGTTGAATTTCATCTGTCCGTGACAAGAAACAAACTTTGCCTTCTCAGGGATGGAAGCACTTTCAACGTCTCCGAAATCTTTCGACTTTTTGTAACAGTATCTCTCTATTACCTTGATGATGATACATATTATACACTCGCCCCCTCACTAATAATATGATAATACATACAAAGGGTTCAGCTCCTGTTCGTCACTCTCGACACCTTCTCTTGGTGGAATTACGTCTCCAATTTAGACGTTCGTCATCCACTTCTAGATGGCAGTGTAAGGCAGAACTCCAGATTTCTTTCTCTCTCTCTTTCTTTCTTTCTTTCTTTCTTTCTTTCTCTTTCTTTCTCTTTCTTTCTCTTTCTTTCTCTTTCTTTCTCTTTCTCTCTCTTTCTTTCTTTTTCCTTCTTTCTTTCTTTTCCTTTCTTTCCTTCTTTCGTCCAGATTTAATCTGTCGAGACCATGCAATAATTACGTACCATGCAATTATTATACCCTTTGGTAATTCACTGCCATCGATGTCGGCACCCGTGGAGTGAAATTCTCATAGGTCTTCACAGGTAATAAAGAGTTTTGGCATTCGATCACGTTTATGACGATTTCCTAAGAAGTAGAAATGACTAGTGAATAGAGATAATGACTGTAAAAATTGTGCAGGGACGAATACTTAATGGGGGCCCCCGCAGAAATCGCCGTCGTTGAGCCGACTTTCGAAATATTTCCACGTCGAGATGGAGTCGAAGATCGCCGTTGAGACAACTCTGATAAAATAATAATAACAACGCATTAGTCTCCGCTCCCGTTAATTGTGACCCATTTTCTCTTTGGTTGCAACCCTATGGGGTCGGAACTACATTCGTAATTTCAACGTTCCGTCTTTCAGTGCCATCTGGTAATGGAACTAGGAACTCTACTTAGGTGCATTTTTCGCCTACTTGTTTACGGAGATTTTACTATTTTACGATTTTACTATTTATGGTACCGATAGTAAGACAGAGCAATGCAACAGGATAAAAGCTTAGTATTTATCACGTTGCAAAAGCTCAGTGGAAACGTGCTCGTCTTGAGATAAAAAGGACCCTGGATCAAACCAAGTCGGTGGAGGTTGTAAAACAATGTTCTCATACGAATGTGTGTTACAAGCCTCATGGAAAATGATTAAACAAGGTAAGACGATGGATAATATCCATAAAAGTTGGAATTAAAACGATAGTTCAACATTTTCAAGGACGTCGTGTAACGATGTGTTTTGGCGTCGTTCTGAAGACGCCTTTCTCCGACGTAACATGCGTTAGACGCGTTGGCAACGTCTTCACGATGTTGTTTTTTGACGTCGTTACGATTCATAATTTATACGTGATCTAAAGACTAAAGGGTGAGGTACGAGAAAAATTAACCTTAAATGTATCAAGCAAAAAAATATGTAATACAATATTTTTCGTAAATAAAAGACTATTCTTCGAAAAGTAGTCTATCCAGCTAAAGTTGTGAGAAACGACAGAGAGGTATATTAAATTAACTCATAAATATTTTTAATAGTTCTTTATCGGAAGGTGTGTTTCCTAACCTATTTAAGAGAGCTAATGAAACCTTTACACAAGAAATGAAACAAACTTAATATTGCAAATTACCGACCAATATCTCTATTACCAATATTCTCAAAAATCCTAGAAAAATTGTTCTATAAGAGTCTTCTAGATTTTTTTAACAAAAAATAACATTCTCTCTGACGATCAACACGGTTTAAGGAAATCCTTTTCCACTACAAGCGCCATATTTTCTTTCTTAAACGATGTTACCACATCTCTTGACCGTGGAGAAAATCCTCAGGGTGTTTTTCTTGATTTAACCAAAGCATTCGATGGCATCGATCACGAAATTCTCCTTTCCACATTGCATTCTTTAGGCATTCGTGGACTTCCACATCAATGGCTAACTTCTTACTTAAATGATAAGATATAAATAGGTCGAAATATCCTATTCTAAAAATAAAATACTCCAGAGCTGTCTTTCAGAAACAAAACCACTTACTCGCGGAGTACCCCAAGGTTCAATTCTTGGTCCTATACTCTTTTTATTGTATGTGAACGACACCTAATCCTCCACATCAGATTGCAGAATGGTAATTTTTGGTGATGACACTAATTTCCCATGTAAACTCGCCAACGCTCAAAAACTTGTGTCTAACCTCTCGGCTTCGTTCCATGGAAATCACCTCATTGTAAACACTGACAAAAAAGAGTCTATGTCATTTCACAATAGTGTCACAAAATCTTTACCTCAGGTTTCTCTTTCTTTAAACGGAACACAATTAAACACTACAACGAATACAAAATTCTTAAGTCTCCATATTCAAGACAACCTCAAATGGAATTGTCACATTGACAATCTTATTTCCAATTAAGCAAACTGTGTTACTCATTACGAATCTTAGTTAGTCCACGTATTTCCCGTTGCGTATATTTTGCTAACGTTTACTCCCATTGACGTTATTCAAGGAATAACCTTTATTCAAGGAATTGAATATCTCAACACTTCCCTGCATTTATATTCATGAAATGGTCGTGTTTATTAAGACCGAATTACTGAAGTGCCACCCTTGCTTTATACGAAACAGTCTCGTTCACGAACACAATACTCGCAATAGGAATAATATTCATCGCCCTAGAGTGTCAACCACTCTTTGCCAAAAAGGACCTTATCATTCGGGAATCGTTCTATATAATTCCCTGCCCAAGAATATAAAAGACATTATGAAATTGAATATCTTCAAATCCGCGGTTAAAAACTACCTCCTGCACCAGTGCTTCTACACTGTAAAAGAATTTATTGATTTTAATAAAAGTTAAATNGCTGTAGTACTTTTTAAACAACTTATAACAATTTCAAAAACTATTTTCTTGCATGATTGTGTTGTCTTATGGCTCATATTAATTTAGTTTTATGTGTACTCAACTTTGGCACGGTTGTGTACATAAATTCTGTAGCTCCATCCTGACCCGGATTTTTCTTCGGTTTTCCTTCTGGTAGAGGCGGATTTCTTATACAGGTTTTCTAGGCTTTGTTTAGGGGTATGTTTATTGTAACAATAAATCGTGAATTTAGTGTTATTTCAATTGTTATGATTTTTAAACACTATACTCAGAATAATCTATCGTTCGATAATAATTCGTACATGTAAAATAAACTTTTTGGGTTAAATTACGAACAAATTGACATTCTATTAGTATTGTAAGTCGTAGCTAACGTTTTATGTTATCTATGAACTTTTGCTGAAATTTTTGAATCCGTCTGCGCCTTAGGGCTCTTGATGGGAATTGATGGGATGGTCCCTTGCTCGCTTCCGGAGAGTAAATTAGTTTATTGTCCTCCACGTGGTCAAACGCAGTTTGTACTGCTTTTTTGACAATAAATTTATCTATACAAACGTATATATTCAAAGTAGCCACATTGTCGTGGCCAAATAAATAAAGCCATGACTACCTGAGAGATAGCAAACGAATAATTCTCAGCGTGTGGTGACACATATTCATAAAAGAAGAAGTTCCTCGAATGAAGGAATGTGAATCCTTCCCTTCCGTCTATTCTACAAGTACCACTTCCTCGCAGGCCACACCCTTCACACAACAATAGACAGTAGCCAGGCGGTCAGTGAGAACTCGTGATTGTCCATTCTTCATCGCAACACAAACGCGTCGCGTGGAAGGAAAGAAAGCCAAGCGACGTTTCCGCTGCGGATGGCTTCTAGAAGAGTCTGAAGAGGGGGGAAGTGGGGTAGGGGGGGTGAGGCTAACCGGGAACCATTTTTCTAAAAAAAAATATTATAACACAAATTTGATAAATCTTACCTTTAAATAAAATGCATCAAATAAATCATTAACAATTGGTATTATTAAAAACAATTTTTATTTATTAAAGTTAATAATATGGTATTATTTATTTTATTAAGTAGCAATTAATAATTTCATTAATATGGTATTATTAATAACAATAACAAATATTTATCTGGTAACACTTTTACAAAGTATGCCATTCATTATCAACTTCAATTTCCAATATCAACATTATTTGTTACGATTTCATGTCCAAAGACGCAATTTGAAAACAATGTAACTTGACTTCTCGATTCCAGACAAATGAAATCACAGACGCGTCTGATACTTAATAAACAATAAACAATATTGGTAGGGAATTGTTCGTGAGTTATGTAATGATTCATTGTTTTATATCATTTACTCACAACTGTTATTGTGCCTCGTTTACATTGTTTATGTTAAATGTAAAACAGAGCGAAACTTCATACAACTAGAAGATGTTTGGTTAAAGTAGTATATCTGCCACATTACTCAGGACTTGCTACATAAAAGTAAACAATCAAATGATAGTTTCATTCAAATCCCAGTGTGAATAAACTGCTTGTGTTTAACAAGTTCTGTAAAATTAAGAGTAAATTTGTTACTTAATAACATCGTACTATACCACAATATATTCAATTTATTTAACATCGGTTGTCAACGTAAATTACCAAAAGGTTGTTCTAACCTTTACTTCCGTCGGTGTATACATCGTTCTGAAGAATAGTTTTGCCCTTTTTCCCTTCTGGTCGTAATACGACTGCTGGACTGTCTCTGAAATGTAACTTTATTGTATTTCCTTTGTCATAAAGCCCTCAGTTTTCTCTCACAATTCGTGATGCTTCTGTTCGAAGGATGACCATAAAAGAGTATAAAAAAAGGTCTGGAAGGACCATTGACGGCACCCACGCCCAAATTTACAACACGAGTCGTAATGTCTTCCTCTAGTAAAAACACCCTCCCACACTAAAAAAAACCCTCCATCCCCAGAAAAGGGTGCAGTTTATGTCGTTCGTCCAGACGCAGAGCTGAAGCTGGACTGGAACAGTAAAAGCGCACGACGACGAGATGAAAATCACAAGAAAACGTCCAACTCTACATTGGTTGAATTCGTCTTCGCCAATGGTGCACACGTGCAAGAGAATAAAGCCCCACAAATGTTAAGATGTCTGTAAATCTCAAGAATCATAGAATCAATGACACCCATTTCGTCAAAGTTTGGGGTTGATGTCTCGTACGTTCACAGTTTTGTTTCCTTGATAACTTGGGAAACAAAAAAGTATGGATGAAATTTCACGATTATATTTAGTAGCTATCGGAATATAACCTATCAATATTAATTATATTTCATCAATTCTTATCCATAATAAAATAATATGTATATTTTTTTTTGAAACGTGCTTAAATATAGCTCAAAATCATTTCTACACTGTTTTGGAGAAATTGGGCAATAAAAAGGGGTTTTTTTTTTAAATTTACTGACGGGTTTTTTCTGCCATGTTATATAAATTTCTCTATCGTTGCAGTCATATATTCTAGGGTAAAAAGAGCGATCTTTATGTATTTTAGCGGTTGAAGTCTCCAAAATATCCTTTGAGTAAATATTAAAAGTTACAATAAATGTTTAAAGTAATTTTTTAAACACTTTAACGCGTTTTTGCGTATACGAATTATTTCTCCAGTTCATTTCCTGAACGCAGGTCAAAGACCACCAATGAATTCCTTCTCCTGGCTAAGCTATATCGAAAGAAATCAGTATACACATACGCTATTTATTTTAGGAAAACAATAAAATATTACATCGAGTTACTTCTTTCCAGTATTCTAAAACAACGAATAGAAGCCAATCGACCACCACAAGACAATCGAAGAATTAGAATGTTATCTAAATCTTCATTTTCATTGCAGTATTTGTAAATGGGGAAAGTTGCTAAGTGCTATTGAAGCTTATCTACATGGGGTGATAGGAGACAGGAGTTGAGTAGTAGGGTTATTCTTAGCACGTGGGCTGCTTAGCTGGGTTTACCATCAACTTGGCCCACGTGGAGGGGTTATAATAGGAGTAGTTAGTAACAAGAGTTATTGATACTAGGAGGAGGTGGATGGAGGAATAAGGGTTCGCTTTTCAGTAGTCACAGGTATATATAAACTGGGACATAAATGTGAAAAGCTACTAATTTTTCTAGCCCCACCGGGTTTTGAACCCGGGATGACTTGATGAGCGAGCACGCTGACACCTTAGCCACGGAGGGGCTGAGTACCTGCATAACGAATGAATTAGGATGAAAATGACGATGATTCTTGCAAGTTTTATCCCCTTCTTTCTCTTTACGGACATGATGATGTAAGATAGTTTTCACGCACACACATTCATGTGTTGCATGGGATTGGATACCACGACCTTTGGTTGTGATACGAAAAGGGAAAGTGATTTTTCTTAAAGTAGTATTTGATTTCATAGAAGTATGTTCGGCCTCCTCAAAATGCAACAAAAATCAAACTATAAAGAAATGATTCGTCGTAATTTAAACTTTTTGATGTGCTATAGGTGTCATTTTTACTCAGCAGGAGGTAGTACATTCTTCGAGATCATTCAAAAGATGTTGAAAAGATCCAGGCCAGAACCAATTCTCTATTCCTTTCAGAAAGGAAGAAAGAGTGAAGGAAAAAATAAATAACCGACTCGAGCTTCTCTACGTGTAGATCGTCGTGTGGAAGCAAAATAGAAGAGATCTATTGGCAGAAACCCAACGTGATAATCCTGAAGAATCGACAAGTCACCCCCAGAGGCGCCTGCATCATTCACGGTCACGTAGGGACGAATGATGACGAACCCTTTCAAGCCTTTCATCTGCCCACTTTTCACTATTTGTCATCCACAAAATAAATAAATAAACCTTGGTAAAAAAAATTTTTTATGGTACTTCTAGCGTAGGTAGAATTACATCACTAAAATATCTTAAATCAGCATAAATAAACACAATATTGTGATTTTAACTTGAAAAAAATACCTCACCGGCCATTTAAATGATATAATTGCAATTATTTCCGAAATACGACCAACTTTCAAATCACGAAAGTGATGGTAGTTATTAACTGATAGATTTGAAATTATGTTTATTCCTCATTTTTATTCATATCGTTGTGTTTTATAAGAAGAAGAGAAAAAATGAAGAAAACAATTATACATCTCAGTGACCTGACTCACTTGGAGCGCTTGTCCCATCCCTTGTTCGAACCACGCACAAAAACAACAAGTTCAGATTGTTATTCAGGTAATGCAACGTCAAATGCTAATACCTCAAAACATATTTCACATTAATAAATTCTAATACAAATATACATCCTATATTCATCGCTCAAAATGAATCAATATTTTAAAAGTGCATACTAATTCATTTCATCGGACAGTGGTTGGTTGGTCAGTTAGTACTTGTCGATGTATGTTGTTGTTGTTGTTTTCAACTATTTGAGCGAGACACTGTTCATAAGACACGCATTTTCTTCGCTGTTCGTAATGAAAATATAGGACGTTATTACGAAAAAATAAACTGATATTTGACACGTGAATCAGCGTAGTGATAAGACGCCATACTTTTACTTACTCTTCTGTATTTCAAGTGACTTCATAAATATTGTAAATATACAATATTAACTGATAGATACAAGTAAAATCATGTTTTTTCCTTATTATAATTAATAATATTGTGTAAAAATAAAGAACAGTATTACACCAGTGCTTCTACACTGTAAAAGAATTTATTGATTTTAATAAAAGTTAAATCTGTCTTGTACTTTATCACGCCATTACTGTAGCAATTTTTAAATAACTTATAACAATTTCAAAAACTATTTCCTTGCATGATTGTGTTGCCGTATGGCTCATATTAATTTAGTTTTATGTGTACTCAACTTTGGCACGGTTGTGTACATTAATTCTGTAGCCCCATCCTGGCCCGGGTTTTTCTCCTGTTTTTCTTCGGGTAGAGGCGGATTTATTATACAGGTTCTCTAGGCTTTGTCTAGGGGCGTGTTTATTGTAACAATAAAGCGTGAATTTAGTGTTTTTATCTTCAACTCTTATGATTTTTAAACACTTTACTCAGAATAATCTATAGTTCGATAATAACTTGTACATGTAATTTTTTGCATAAAATTACAAACATATTGACATTCTATTAGTATTATAACTCGTAGCTAACTTTTTATCTTATCTAGGAATTTTTGCTGAAATTTTTGAATCCGCCTCTGCCTTAGGGCCCTTGATCGGAATTGATGGAATACGTCCCTTGCTTGCTTCCGGAGAGTAAATTAGTTTATTGTCCTCCACGTGGTCATAAGCAGTTTGTAACTACTTTTTTGACAATAAATTTATTATTATCACTTCTCCGTGATTCTCCGCTCGGAGCGCTGCTACTCCCTTCTACACATTCGGGGCACGGCACCGCCCTTCTCTAAGGGCAGATGAAGGGTTGTAACTCAGAGTTACAGACCTAAGACCGTGTAACATCCCCGAGCTTTATTAGGGTAACCTTGCTTTCTACACGTGCCGGGCTTCGGGAGGGTTGCCAACATAACAATTTAAATTCGACTTAAGGTCCGATTTCACAGATTCTACGATATTCAAAAAAATTTCATCTCCCACGAAGAATGGAGTGCAAATAGAATATAGTTGAAGATGTGAGATGTTTTTTGTTGGTGTGGATATCCCGATCACATCGTGTGCCTAATATTAAAACCAAAAGTAAGATAATACACAAAATCTAACTTGCTGCTCTACTGTCTTATAAATTATCGTCTTGATGATAGTAGTCAAGGTGCGAGTCTCAACGGGTTCGAGGGATTTTATCCGTCCATTATCTCCTTTGTATTCCACTCGTACGAAACTGGACAAGGTCATACGTTTATTTTTATTGTATTTATTTGGTCAACGGTAATTGTCCCCCTTGCCTCTTACATTAGTTATACGCGTGGGTGTATCATCATCCTTTCCACAAATACATAAAGCATTGTCTCTCTTTGAAAGTTTCCATGCCCACTCGTGGACGCCATTACATACATATTTGGAGAGAATCAATTTTTT
>NNCF01126552.1:257063-298283 GCA_002313205.1 Laupala kohalensis
TATATATATATCGCATCCATTTTAACATTTAGTCCACCTTATTTGCCAAGCATCAAGCAATCGTTATCTATACTCTGTTCTCCCTATTATTATTATTTGTCTTCAATATTCTTCTGTGTATTACCATTTACAAGTACAAATCTATCTGCATTATTCCATTTATAACTTATAACGCTTGTGTTAACACTTGTTGCAAGCGGCAGACAACAAAAACACCTTAAATCAGTAACGGTCAACATCATTAAACTAAAGAGATCTTCCATGAGACGAGGTCACAGCGGCACATGTAACTTCACTTTATTCGAATTGGAGTGCACGCCATTAATATTCAAATTTATTCAATCCAATCTTCTTCTTGGAAAGTTTTCATTAAATTAGGATAAAGTTTCATTTGATTTTAATTTCAGAATATACGTAGAACACATTAAAAAATCAGTTTTATCTCCTTTTGTTTATTTCGATTTGACCACTGTAGGTGCTCTGGACAAGAAACCAGTTCTGCAGAGCCTGTGATGGAAACCATAAACTCCTAACTAACTCCAGCCAACAATTTCTATCAAAATTCAACAAATATTTCTGAAATAACAAATATTATAGAAAAATAACAAGATATTTTATTATTATATATTCTAATAGTTTGTAGATAGTTATGTAGTGTGTTGATATAATGGTATGTTAGGAATAAATACTGTCATGTTTTTTATAGCCCTGATGACGATTAAAAAACTGAAACGTTGACATAATTAATAAATATTTTAGTATATCACCAAGTCCTTAATATGATTACAATAGACTTAATAAATATCAACGCCTATCTTTGGGAGGGCCAAACGAGAAGACCTTACGGTATGTCTTATGTTGGACATCCTTTCTCTAAATAATCTTGTCATGTATGAAAACTGAGGAAGACGCAAATGGAAGTACATAGCAAGGATAACGGAACATACGACGCTGCTTTTCCTTTTTTCGATGGTTTTCCTTGTCGGCGATGTTCTTTCTCTCACTTGCAGTTGATTGCAGTCAGCAAATTACCCGCAATTTCTTCGCTGAAATACTTTTCAAGAACTACCTCACTCGTCGTCAGGTAGAATCGAACTCAGAATTCCTCTTCCGATTTATGACCGTCGTAAAGGGAATTGACATTACTAAATGAAGGAAGGGGCTAACAATTTCGTAGAGTAATGACTGTCTTCAGCGGTAATTTAGATTCTGGTTACCGCAAAGGACTTACGACCAGATCAAACTTATGGGTAATGGACGAACACTTCAATTGCCCGAGAATTCCGTTCATGTGTTGTTTTTTTTAAATCGAGAAACACCTTGATTTGAAAAGATTAAATTGAGATAGGACTCTGTTGGATGTAGACTGGTGGCAGCGTCTATTGAAATGTTAGATCTCGAATTCAGTGTTATTTTAATACTTTATCAACAATATTTTCCACATAATCTACAGCTTGATGATGATGCTTACTTGATAAATTAAATGTTGCACAATGAGCAACATAGAAACGCCATTTAATTTATCATGCTTTGATAATGTTGCTAAAGCTCCACAATTACCAAGATGCTTACTTCTAAAAAAATTTTTTTCGTGTTGTATTAAATACAATTTTGATGGTATCAATTAATATTATTACACGCAGCAAACAGGAGTGCGTACGCTTCTGTCTTAGGGTCCCTCGCTTCCGGAGAGTAAATTAGTTTATTGTCCTCCACGTTGTCATAGGAAGTTTGAAACTGTTTCGACAATACATTTTTTGTTATAAACAATACTAAATGGAATGTTGCTGTACTTATTTTTACACAACACCTAAAGTAATGTTCTGTGAAGTGTGGAGGTTGGCTATTCTGCCCTAAATCGGCGAAGGGCGGCATATGCAGAAGGAGAACCACATCCCTTCGCTGAAGAATAAGGGCGAGAAAGAGCATTATCGTCGATATCAACAGCTGATCCTCCGGGACGACGTGAAGTCACGCGTTCAGCGTATTCCACCCCGAGCGCGCTCTTTGGACCCCTTTAGAAATCTCGTTTCACTTTCCTCCACGTTCATCATTGCGTTAAGGTATTATTCCTTCTTCTACACTATTCACTTAAATTTATTGTTCGGAAAATTTGGACGGAATTTCTCGTAAATTTCTAGCCTTACATACACCGAAGATTGAACTGAAAAAGTGAGAAAAGCAATTTATTATTCCGCATACAAAATTGTTGTTAACAAATATAATTAACAAAAATAAAAGTGCATTTTACGTGTTTTTCATTGAGTTTTTTCTAGTCCTAATGAGGAAAAAAACATCACTTTGTTCTCTCCACACTACGGAAGAAAAAGAATTTTTATACAAATGTACAATTCTACGGCATTAACATGACACAAATTCTAAGAATTTCCTGTTCCAACGCACTAGCCTTCCTCGTATTTGCGTTATTGGATGGCACACATACAAAAAATACCCTCCAACTGAAATATCAATTATAGATTCTCGTGTATGAAATTGATAAAAAAAAGTCTCTCTCAGAAGAACCCGGGTTTTTCTCCGTTTTTCCTTCGGGTAGAGGCGAATTTCTTATACAGGTTCTCTAGTCTTTGTCTAGGGGCGTGTTTATTGTAACAATAAATCGTGAATTTAGTGTTATTTCAATTCTTATGATTTTTAAACACTATTCTCAGAATAATCTATAGTTCGATAATAACTTGTCCATGTAAATTTACAAATATATTTGCGTTAAATTACAAACATATTGACATTATATATGTATTATAACTCGCAGCTAACTTTTTATTTTATCTAGGAACTTATGCTGAAATTTTTGAATCCGCCTCTGCCTTACGGCCCTTGATCGGAATTGATGGGATGGTCCCTTGCTTGCTTCCGGAGAGTAAATTAGTTTATTGTCCTCCACGTGGTCATACGCAGTTTGTACTGTTTTTTGACAATAAATTTATTATTATTATAATGCTGCGTTTACTACAATTACAATAAAAATAAAGGAAAGAAATATACTTCTTAGTGATTTGACTGACTAGGAGCGCTGCTGTTCCACCTTAAGAAACGTCCCACCGCAGTATTGAATTCTGGAAGTCCGATCTTCTATTGTAGATAATTTTATTCATAAATACCAAGTGGTTATGATTAAATTTACTCTGTTTAACCTATGTAGAACCGTTACAATGACTATGGGGGGAAAAAATCTGCAATAAAAAATAGTCCAATTTCGACCAACAAGTGCGAAGGGGGGGGGGAACATAAAACAGAAATTGGAAACACAAAACTTTATTACTCACTCATTTGTTCAATTTGCGTCAATGACATTTTCAAAGCGTGTTCTAACACAAAGTCAACAGTAGTACCAGGTGGTTCTCGACCGATCGCGGAAACATGACGTGTCTACTTTCAAATCGGGAATAGTCCGTACGCTTTGAACACGTGATTGACGCAAATGGAAAGCATATTGAACAATTGTGTGAGTAATAACATTTTGTGTTTCTAAATTTTTTTTTTTTGTTTTGTCTTTTATGTCCTCCCCTTCTCACCTGTTGGTCGAAATTTGAACTATTTTTTATTGCAGATTTCTTTTCCCCATTGTCCATGTAACGTATTTATGAAGTTTCAACCAAATACGCCCACCAGAACGGGATCTACGTAGGTCTGAACGGGATAACTTTTAAGTCTAACTACTCGGAATATTCCAGCAAAAATTCTAGTTTTGCATCGCCAGTAGTCTTCACTCATTCGTAGAAACTAATTCTTTCATTACCGGTACAGTGGAATCCCTCTTAATTGGACTCGGATCAATTTTTTTATTATTGTATTTGTATTTGTAAAATGGGAATCGTAGCTTAGTGCTATTGAAGCTTATCTACATGGAGCGATAGGAGAGGTAGGAGGGTAGAATGGTATTAGTATAGGTGGGCCGGTTAGTTGGGTTTACCAACAACTTGGTCCACGTGGAGGTGTTAGTAGGAGTAGTTAGTAATAGTTAGAGTTATTGATACTAGCAGGAGCTGGATAGAGGAAGGAAAGTTTGCTTTTCAGTAGTCACAGCTATATGAACTGGGACATTAATGTCAAAAGCTGCAAATTTTCTGACCCCATCGGGAATCGATCCCGGGATGACTTGGTGATGAGGATGGTAACACTACCACCTGAGCTGGGTTCGGATCAACTGGTCATTGGCCAATCTCTTGGAACAGTTTTTCTTTTCTTTTCCAGCGTACAGTAGCTGACTGATAGTTTCACTCAAACATTGATTGTTTCCTGGAAAGTAAGACAGAGTGACGCGATGCTACGTACTTTGTATTGAGTTCCCCAGAGTCTCATTCCCCTCTCGCTTCCAACACTATTTCTCTAAGAATCAATCTTTTCGTGTTCTTTGTTTGTTTGTTTATGTATACGGTACAATAAAATGAGTTGCAATGACATATCATTTGCTTGATTATTCTCAACCTGATGAAATTGTAGCTTTTATTCTTTTGAACGAAAGTCGATCTTTGACGAGGACCCCTGGATTCACCGTCCCAACGGGTTTCACCGCCGTCCAGGGTCTCGGTCCTCACCAGACAGGTCAAGAGGGGTTCTCATACACCAGTCAATGCAAGTGTTTTTCAGGCTTATCCTATTTACGCAAGTTGACATAAACTGTACATGAAAGATACAATAGAGAAATATATTCTTTGCATTCTATAATATACGCTTTTGTAATGCGTTTGAAATGTACTGAAAAACTCAAAACTTGTTTATGTGATGGAATTAAAACGTGGAAAACTCATCAAAATCGTTAGAAGCAAAATCTTGAGAAAGAATTCAGAAACATACAATTATTACTTGCTTAAGAGCATAGAACTCGGCGGAGATATCTTAATGTGATATCTAAGTTAGAGGTAATTTATAGTGATAATTAACAATTACATAAACAAAAATTCACTATTATTCGCAAAAATGTCGAATTATAATATTACTAATGTTTTTTTTTGTCTAGGTAGAAGATTAAATCTGACAATATAACCTTGCTGTGATCTCTAAACTTCTCATGTCCTCCAACATAGAGCTGCTAGCAAGGACATTTTCTCACGTTAATTTTCTGATGCTGTTATGCGAGGTAAGTTGTCTTTATTGCAATTGCGTCGGAAGCGGCGCTATAATCTTCGATTACATTCACCTATTGTGGGATTTAATAATTGCATATGGGATTGATTGTGGTCTCATCTCAATAACGGTATTGTTCACTGTCCTTCCAATTCATCCCCACCCTTCGCCACATTAATCAGGAATCGTCCTCCAAATTTCTGTTTCGATGTTAATTAAAAGGAACAAATCAAATCAACAGTTGAAAACCTTCTGCTCAATTATTACATTTGTAATTTATTTCTGTCCTCGGAATTAATGTGTACGTGATTTATTATTATTATTATTATTATTTCTGCTTCTTTTATTTTTAATGTAAATACTTAATAAGGATATTGAGTTTTTAAGGTTATGAAATTGATAAATGTAAACTAACATATGCTAATTATGTAATCGATATGCAGTAGTAGTAGAACAACTAATATAATATAAAATAAATATGGAAATCTCTCTGACAAATTCCTGAGAACTTAGAGAGTTTTAAAATATATAGAAAGTTTTTATGTAATCTATTTAAAGATTACCTTAGCATTATACAATACATAGTAGTAACATTTTTATTTATAATACAAGAAAACTATAAGCAAATACATTTTGTAAACATATAAATACATGTAAAATAAATTGTATACATGCTAACCAAAGCATGTGATTCTGTAAACATTATCATTATTATTATTGTTTTTAGAAAAATTTTTGTGTAACTATTATATAACTTTTGTATAAATTTTGAGTAACTTTTATTTTAAAAAATATATAACTGTTTGTAAAGAACTGGAAAATAAACTTCATTAATTTTTTTTATTTCTTAGAATATGAAAATGATTTTAATGTATGCTTATTGTTCATAGTTGGAATATTTTTAACCTAACTCTAGTTCCACTGTTGTAAATATTTAATCTTGGACAGTTTATAGCAGTCATGACGTGAACAAAAGTTAACACACACGAAAAAACAGACATGATATAATTTTTTCAGCTATTAAGAAAACGATGAAACAACTTCATTAAGGTTTTCCATCATCTTGATTGATTTAGAAAAGAATTTAGAATTGATGAAATAAATTGCACGTAATGCTAACAGAAAATATCAAACTTGTATCGTACTGTGAAATTTATCGTGAAAGTTTTTGCTGTATCTCTGATTGACACGCTACCATGTTTAATTACGCAATTGGTTTTAGATTTCAACAATTTTTCTCGAACTTGTTCACCTTGAAACACATGAACCACATTAATGAGGTGGTAAACTAAGGCTCGTTTGTGGTATTATCGCGCGCAGTCCCTTGTCAGTTGGGTGGTCCGTTAAAAAAAATGTCTGTCGATGTAACTTTGATGCGAGAAAGAAATTCCTCGATGGTATGTTAAGTGTTGGTAGAATGGACATACGAATAAAGAACGATTGTGTATATAAGAACTGAAACCGCAAAAATTTCGGTCACGGCAGTATTCAGTTCGTAACTCAGCTCTTCTAAATATTTCTCAATTTATTGAACTTAAAAAACATTTAAAATTTTTAATTGAACACATTAAATTATACATTATTCTCCTCTATTCCGTAGAGAAGAAATGTCATTAAGTTTTGAATTATTTTCAGGTGAAAGAACAGATCCTGTCTCGAAATAAAGAGTGACCTTTATGTATTTATTTCTCTACTTACAAATATATTTTAATCTCGAGATATTTCCCGTTTTTGTCTCAGATAGACGACGTGTCTATCTGAGCGTATTAAGTTTATTTAACTAATTTGTTTGCTTTCTATGTTTGCTTTCGTTCGAAAGGAATTTCTCTACGTTCTTGATATGTAAAATGACATTTACAATATTATATTACAGGGTAAGAAACAACTTTGCGCATTTATATAGGTTCTACGCAATTTATTATTCTTTCTGTTCTTCTTTCTCCACAAAACAGGCAATTATTTGTGAAAAAATTAAAGTAATAATCAATCGAAATATTTTTGTAAAGAAGCACAAAAAAGCAAACTATTCGCGTAGATTGCGGCCTCAACATGCTAAGTCTCTGTGCATCTCATCGCATTAATCCCCCCAGGGGACTTACATCTAGTAAGTACGTGTTTGGCGAACACGGGGCCCCGAGCTGAGTCTGGCATTACTTCCACTTACTTGTGCCATGCTCCTTCCTTTCTCTTTTCTGACCTCCCTTGGTCACCTCTTGTTCTTTTNTTCTTGTTCTTTTCGATCCCGACGCTATTAAGGCTAGGGTATCATTCATTCTCCTCATTCATCCCATTTTTTGTGTCCCCCTCATTGTAGCCCCCCCTCCATTTGATGTATGTTTTGAGATATGTTTTGGTATGTTGTAGATCAGGAGGGTTTTTAGTGGGTAGGGTTGAATCATTCGACGAGTCCCACACGCGGGGAGTCATGTTGGCTCTCCCTAGTGCGTAACTGCATTTTCCCTACCTGTACACAATTTTAGGGCTCCAATGACCTTTGATGTCGACATGAGCCGTAAAGCCCCACAAAAAGAAATAAAAAAATCATCGCATTCAGTGACAGTGACTGCGTGGGTGGAGACAGAAGGTGCAGAATGGAAGGTAATATATCAGAATCGACTTGAGACGCGGTTATTGAAGACGGCACTGAAGATAGCAATGTGTGTGAGAAGGTTAGACATCCATGAACATTTTCATGTCCATTGTAGAGAGGTTTGTCTAGTTGATGATAAGGTATAGTTATTGGTGTAAGGTATGGTGACGACAGAGGATTGATGGCGTGGACGGTGATCATGGAGGGGGAAGTTGATGACAGAATAAATGGTTGTATTTGAAATGTACTTGTGGTGACTATTATAATACAGATGATGGTGACAGGGAGATAAAGCTGATAGGTGACACAGTGCTGAATCTAATGACCTAGGAGGTTGTAGATCGGATTCCTAACGTATGCTCTTTATTGAAGTGTCGATGGAGATGGTGACGGAGATGCTGGTGAAGGGTCGCGGTGCGAGACGCGCAGGAGTTGGTGGCGGCTGCTTTGCGCTTCAAACAGGTTCCATTAAAGGCGGTTTTCAAAGACGGCAGACGCCGCTGTTTACTTTAATGCACTGAGCGATAAATTAATCAGAGCTTGGTGGGCCTCGTCTGACCACCTAGTGGGCAATGGGCATGAGCCTTTTGCAGCCAACATCCTTAGGAAACCGCAACCGGATATAAAACCGGGATTCATCGAGTGGATTATTAAAATACTTCAATAAAATACATATTCAAAGTGATGAAATACATGACAGTGATGAATTTGTGTTCTATTGAATAAATTATTCAGACGAACTATTCAGTAAATTGAAAATACTTCAATAAAAATTCTTGACGGGGCATTTGAATAATAAAGTGATTTTCTTACGTTTAGGTCAGGTTTACAGTCATCCATCAAGGTTTCGACTAACTCTTCATCATACATCATACACACACACACAAAAAGGTTCTTTAACATTATCTATTATATAAAAGAGACAGACACAAAAATCATACAGCAAAAATCTGGAGTGGGCCCCACTCAAATTCCCATATCACAAACTCATGGCACTAAACACCCTACAAACCACCAAAAATTTAAGAAAACGGTATAAACACTTCAAAAAGACAAATAATACTACACTATTATAATTATTAAACAAGATATTTACATATTCCAACGACAAATCAGTTTCAAAATACTTATCATCACAATACGTAGTAAACTCCTAGATATGATAATAACATAAGCAACAATATATTGAAGCGTGGATTATCTTCCACATTAAACTCTTTGCCATAAACCTTTTATTGGAAGATTTAGAAGAAAAAGCGCCTCCAAAATAACTTTTCTCTGTAACTCGAAGACGGTGCGACGTACAAAAGAATGTGATCAAGAAAAAATCTTATCAGAATTTAACTGACCAATCAAAATGCTTGTTTTTTTGTTTGTTTTTTTTGCATATTTTCAAAATTTTGAATATTAATGAACCGGAAGTGGAGCTCAGTGTGTAAATGAAGTCGGAATGAGCTGTACAGAAATAAGCTTCTATTCCCAAAGCATCCGAAGTCAAATCTCAAGTTCGGTTTCGATCCATCAGTTATAAAAGGGGGGAACAAAGTTATTAACACACATTGGACACACATTGGACTTGGTCGCCAACATTGGAAAATAGTATGTCCTTGGAGCCTATTCGCAAAGATCTGAAGAGATATAAAAATAAAAAAAATTCTCGGTTGATTGCTCTACTTTCCTTACAAAACACTCTCTGTGAGGAGAGTAAAAAACGAACTAAAAAACGCTACTAAAGAATAACACAAGAGTTATAATACATGTATTTGTTACACACCTCTTTCCAACCACAAATAAACCACTTCAACCACACGTTGCAGCATTATGACATCACTCATAACAGCACACACACATTCCAATCTGATGAATGATAAATTTATGAACTAAAAAAAATCATATTCCAATAAAAATTTCTATTGGAGACCTATTCGTTCAATGACTCCTTTCGTTTCAAAGTAGATGTTTCAACGAGTCACTTAAGATGGCGATCAGTAAAATGTGTCGTAAGCTTCTAATGATTTCCGACATTTTATTTGAACACACAGAGAAACATAACCCAACTAACTGTTCGGTCACATGGTTTTTTAATTAATCGTAAGGAAATACCGAGTATTGTACGAATATATAACATGTTGACGAAAACAAATAAAATTTCCCAGATTGGTTCTGACCAATACGACAACCAACAATTCCTTCGCTACATTCTGTCCTTCGTTGCCTGAATGTCCATCATAACATAATTATATATTTTTGTTATCGAATCTATTAATTTAAGTTATAATACCCAACACTTTTAGTCAATGAAATAAGATCCAAAAATATTAAGCTGTTTAGTCAATAAGCATATTTCCAAACGTTTTCCTGATAAGTAATGCACTTTCAATAGTGTAGTAAAGTAAACTTTATTGTCAAAAAAAAAAAAAAAAAGTTGCAAACTGGTACGACCACTTGGTGGATTATAAACCAAGTTTCTCTCCGGTAACAAGCAAGGGACGAACCCATTTACTCCGATCAAGCTCCCAAGGGCAAAGGTGGATTTAATACTTTTGTTTTAAAAATACGCAGTCATCAATTTATTATCCAAAAAGGAATCGTTCGTATAAAATGAAGTAAACATTCGAGATTAATGGTAACAAAAGTATTAAATGACTTTCTAGTCTATGGAAAATCCGCCACTACTAGGAGGAAAACCGGAGGAAAACCGGAGGAAAACCGGAGGAAAACCGAAGGAAAACCGGAGGAAAACCGAAGGAAAACCGAAGGAAAATCGGAGGAAACCGGAGGAAACCGGAGAAAAACCCGGGGCCTCGGAGATAATCAATAAAACCAAGGTTGCATACAGTTAGAAATAAAAAGGATCAAAAACAACATGCATGGAAAAAATAGGAATTGTATCAGTATCTTGACTTCTAAGACAGAGACGTGACAAAGTGTAAGAGAAATTAACATCACTCATTACATCATCCGAAATCATGAGGAACAAATTAACTTAGGAAGATTTACAGAACTTGTACAACACTTGGATTGTGGAAATGTAATGTGATAGATGTTCGTGGAATAAATATATGGAGGAATGAAGTATCTGCGTCGATGTCACAATGTAGTGCTCGATCCCAATCCTTTTATTTGAACTCTCATTCTGTATAGTCAGAATATAAAATGAGTCTAGAATTTTTCTTGGCTACGGTTCGGATCGCTAATAGCTCGATCATTCATATTTTATATACCAATAGATTGTATTAGATCTGTTGAACAACTCAAAATCAATTTTGTAAATAAATATCACTTCTTGTTCGTAAATGCAGTATTTTAAAAGCTTTATTTAAATGATGTCCACAGAGCGACATCTCACTTGCAAAAACACTTTCCTTCGTAGATTGCACCAACCCTTCCATTTACCCTCATAAAGTTCTGAACGAGTGGGAAACGAATGCGCTCCCCACTCATACCTCATACCTCATACCTCATACCTCATACCTCATACCTCATACCTCATACCTCATACCTCATACCTCACGGACGGGACGTACTTACGAAAGCAATGACTAACAATGAGAAACTGAGTAATTTTCACAGATTCTCTCTCTCATCTCAGGAACGTTCTAACGCACTGTTGCCACATACATCCTCTTCCATATTGCAATTTAATTATTTTTCTAAATTATATTAATATTATGTTATTACAAAATTCGTAATTTTTACTTTCCAATTGCACAGAGTGAATTGTAACAGGTCGAAAAAATGGCGACGATGTCCTATGTGTGTGTGTGTCTATTTATGTTTAGAATTCATTTCCCCCGATAACTCACGAACAAACTTGAGATTTGACTTTGAATGCGTTAAGAATAGAAGCATATTTCTGAACAGAAGCTCTTTCCGACTTCATAAGCACACTTGCTCCACTTCCCGTTTTTTAATATTCAAAATTCGGAAAATATGAGTATAAGCATTTTGATTGGTCAGTTAATTCCGCTAAGTACGGATTGCTACATCGCATTCCCGTACGTCACACCGTTTTTTAGATACACTGAAACAGATGCGTAAAAAAGGGTTCAATTATAATTTTATTAGTTTTTAAAATCTCACTGTGAACACTTCTGTAAAAAAGATTGTGTCAGAGTAACAAGCAGTTAAACCGTGAAAAGCGGATGAGTTGCCAACTAAGTAATAGACACAGTAATATTCCTGAACAAAATAAACAACTCAACAATATTGTTAATTGATTCCACATCATTGAATCAGATACAAAATCTGTTAGACGTCGTCGTAACACACTTCGAAAGTTTCGTAGAACAGACTTTGGAAATCTAAATGTTGGGATAAAAAACGGAAAGAGAATGGTAGGTTTGGAAAATGAGATAAATTGTTTGAGGGCTTACGAATGATTCAAGTTGCAGTAACGAAAACATTAATAGCGACAATTGTTTCTAACTCGGTGCATGGATTAAATAAAACAGGGTGTCAATTTTTAAATAGTATTGAGACTTACATTTTTCTATTTTGGTAGTACTTTTTTTGTTTCATTTTATTTCGTATTCTTTCACAGGGCAAGAGAACAAGAGGGCAGAGAATAAAATATTATTATTATATATAATCCAGATTGCCGTAATAAGTTTGAACTGTGTTTGTAAGCTGAAAATCACTTGTCCGTCATCACAACCATATTAAAGGGAAAGGCTACAATTTTTTTTTTCAGGTTCCACTGGTAATTGAACCCGGGATATCTCCGTGACAAGCAAGTACTCAAGCCATGATCAACCACAAGTGCTGTTATTGTAATTATGAATTACGACAAAGACATTTGGAAATATGGCATCCCTGGCAAACGCGTCGAGTACCGTCTCTAATAAAATATCATAATACTTAAAACAGAACGAGTCATTCCGAGCGACCCGGTCACCTCCGCCTCCAGAAAGTAACACACGTGTCTCGCGTATAGATACGTAAAAGTTGTCTCATCCATAAAACATGTCCGACGCGCAACGCAAACACCTGCAATCTGCGACTGCCTCTGGCGAGTCCTGCGTTCGAGACTCCTCTCCACTCGTATATCATACGCGTCTCGCGTCAATTACTTATGTAAAAGACCGAACACCTATTACTCCGTGATGGAGTGGAGAAGTGAAGCGTAGAGGAACAGAGTTTTTTTAAAGAAGCAACGTTTGAGAGATAATACCGAAAACAAAGCGGACACGTCGGCGTTTTCATTTATCACTCATTGAGTTCGCTGCAGGCGTCGGATGACTCATTAGGCGTTCGATGAGCTGTCGTTCAGTTGAAACTCCTCTAGTGGTCTTCACACTTCATTTGTGAACGTTCGGCGATCTGCCAAGACACGTAATGCGTTTTCAATCCACGGCTTCGCATTGAAACGAAAAATTGCGTTGAACAATTACGACACGGATCAAGTAATCCAAATAAGAATTTCGAATTTTCAGACATTTCGTACGAAGGAGCGAGTTAAATTAGATGAAGTCATGGTTTTTTCTACATGAGAAAATACTGGGTTTTTTTCAGATTCACATCGCCTCTACGATACTTAGTGTTAACGGCGACATTCCATAATAACAATGCGATCAATGGTAGATCAATCATATCGACATCCAGTAGGAAATAATTTTTCTGTCGTCTGGAATTAGAAATTCTTCATATTCACATCGAAAATTATGTTTATAATATATATTTTCTCAATCAAGTTAACAAAAATTTCCGTACGTCACTTCTTCACCTATTTTTTTTTACATTATTGCGTAAAACTAGAAAAATTACCGATTGTGGCAAAAAAATAATACAAAATAAAAGTTTTGAAAATTTGTAATAAAAACGCTAAATACTAGCTGACACCGAACACGCTTTGCAAGATTCAATCTTTTATCTGTGTGTTCAAGTTCGATTTCCATAAACCTCTATTTCTATTATAAAGACTTATAAGCTATTTCTTGGTTTCTCTATAAATAATGGAATTATCAGTATTAACTTAAATTTAATAACCAACATTTTGTAGAATATTTTTAATTCTTATCATCCGCAAAGTTTTGAACATTACATTTGTAACTCTTCTATTTAGTTCGAAGGGAATTTCTAATTTATTACCTCATACCTCATATCGTGTCAAATGTACAACAATTCATTTATCTATGACGTTGCATTCATTTACATGTAATTTTAAAAAATCAATGTTTTTTTAGAATTTAAAGTTATTTTCCTCTCTTTTGTTGTAAAAAACTCCTTTTTTCCACCAACCAAAAGTCTTTTTACGGACTGAGATCTGTTCGTATCGACGCACTATATTTATTTTTTTTAGCAGAATCTACAAAAAATTATTGTAGGGATATTTAGGGTTCATGGATCGTGTCCATCTCATCTGATTTCGAGAGATGAATTCGAAGTTATCTTGAAGCAGAATAAAGTCTGTAGCGCCTCGAGAAACGTGTACCTATTTTTCTAGATCAGTTAAGACTTGGTTGAGGATAATTCTTTTACGTTCCTTCTCCGAAAATATTTCAAAAGTAACAAAAAAAAAAGACTTGGTTCACTTGGCTTCTAAACTCTGCAAAAGGACATTATCATTGGAATCAGATAATCATCGTATACCGTACATTAACATATGCCAATACCCCCTATAGATTGTTCGCTCCTTTCCAGCGTAAGTGAATAAAGCACGTGACACAAATGAAGTGTCCTCCGCTACACAGCATTAAAAGGAGTGTCTTCGAATTCCTATTATTTGATTTTTCACCCCTTTATCCCTTCCAGAGATAAAAATTAATTTTAAATCAAGAAAAGAATCAAGTCTGGTTAGTAATAAACGATATTCTTAGAGAATTGTTCGTGATGCTCCAAAGTGTATCATGTTATAATATTCATAACTATTCTGACACTCTATTTACATCATTAAAACTAAATATGAAAGCGAACAAAACTTTCATACAACTGGATGATTCGGTGGAAAGTAGTATCCACCATATTTTTCAGGTAAATAAAATAGTCTTGCAACTTTATAGTAAAAATTCATATATTCATTCAGATATACATTAGATTCAATTTAATTGCACGGATTAACCTAGTACAAATTTAATTTTGGAAATCACGCAAATGATGGCTGAAGAGGTAACGTTCTTGCTCACCACAAAGAATCCCGGGTTCAATTCCCGGCGGGGCCAGCACGTTATTTTAGCTTTTCACATTAATATTCATATAGCTGTGACTACTGAAAAGCAAACCCTCCGACTTCTCCTTGTATCAATTACTATTACTATCTACACCCACGAGATACAAGTTGTTGGAAAACCCAGCTAACTAATAATAAATTTATTGTCAAAAAACAGTACAAACTGCGGATGACCACGTGGAGGACAATAAACTAATTTACTCTCCGGAAGCAAGCAAGGGACGTATCCCATCAATTCCGATCAAGGGCCCTAAGGCAGAGACGGATTCAAAAAAAAATTATTTTTTTGCATAAGTTCCTAGATAAGTTAAAAAGTTAGCTGCGAGTTATAAAACTAATAGAACGTCAATATGTTTGTAATTTTTTCGCAAAAAATTACAGGTACAAGTTATTATCGAACTATAGATTATTCTGAATATAGTGTTTAAAAATCATAGAGTTGAAAAAACACTAAATTCACGATTTACTGTTACAATAAACACGCCCCTAGACAAAGCCTGGAGAACCTGTATAAGAAATCCGCCTCTACCCGAAGGAAAAACGGAGAAAAACCCGGGCCAGGATGGGGCTACAGAATTTATGTACACAACCGTGCCAAAGTTGAGTACACATAAAACTAAATTAATATGAGCCATACGGCAACACAACCATGCAAGAAAATAGTTTTTGAAATTGTTATAAGTTATTTAAAAAGTGCTACAGCAATGGCGTGATAAAGTACAAGACGGATTTAACTTTTATTAAAATCAATAAATTCTTTTACCGTGTAGAAGCACTGGTGCAGGATTTGAAGATATTCAATTTCATAATGTATTTTATATTCTTGGGCAGGGAATTATATAGAACGATTCCCGAATGACAAGGTCCTTTTTGGCAAAGAGTGGTTGACACTCAAGGCCGATTTAAATATGTTAATAACTATAAACTCTACCACCCACCTCCTACCTCCTATCCCTCGAAGTAGATAAACTTCAACAGCACTAAGCTACATTTCCCATTTACAAATACAACAACGATATAAAATGATGTAGAGAAATACGACGTACGAGACAAAAGAAGGACTCCACTTGTTGATTATGAGGCACGCTAGGAACGCTAGCGTCGCAAGCGGCGGTCTCATTAGCGGAGACAGTCACTCGGATTCTCGGACAGCAGGTGACCTCTCGTCCGGAAGCTCACAAGGTCCCTCAACGCGATGCGGCACCATCTCACAAGGAGAGTATGCGACGTGTTTCAAAACGGTTCATGATCTTTGAAAATTACGAGACGGTGGTATTAGGAATAAAATACAAATGTTTAAGTTAAGTTGATGTATTAAATAAATAGTTAAAAACTTACTACCTTTTTTTTTTGACGAATAATATTTTTATTTATTTTTTGTTAAGAGCTCGCTACGTTTCGACGTGGATTTACGCCGTCGTCAGGTGATCAAATAATAACGAATTATAACAATAATCACAACAATAGGTCAAATGAACACGATATATACAGAAATATAAACAAAAAATATGTTTACAAAAAATGCAGAACCACAAACGTTATAATATTGTATTATATAAACCAGATAGTTTTTCAGTGTCTGTGCTTAAATTCGAACTCCTGTGTGCATATTTTATAAATATCATTTCTGATATACAACATTTGTAATAATTAACTTATTTGTCCAAAATTAAGTTGAATTAATAAGTTCATTTATACTACAGTTTTTATGTCTAATCTTTTTTTGGTAAATACTGATTATGGAAGGAAGAGAAGAAGATCGTTGGATACGATCTCGTCTTTCGTTTCAGTTCTGTCGAAATAACTTATTGTGCTCTGGATAAAAATGATCTTTTATTCCGCGCACGTTCGTTAAGATTTCAAGAATGTCGACAGTTCCAGGGCAATTGAATCTTTTTCGTTTCGTGATGGAAGCGAGTTCTTTTTTGCTTTGAAAAATGTGTCCGTAAGTGTAAGTATAATATTATCTCATGCTTCCACAATCAGTATTTATCAATATCGTCATAATTGGCGTCCATAAACGACGAGACGTAAAAAAAACGTGAGCAATTATCCAACCCCGTAGGGTAGCCATGATTAATGTTAAAAATAACCATAAATAGTTTCAATAAATATAACGTTTTAATCATGGAATATACAAAGCAGGAATGAATAAAATTTCAAAATTCATCTCAACATTAATGGAATGTAAATAATTATAAACTGGAGACTGTAAAAATCGTACTAATAGTTAGAACCGCACCCGATTCTACACACTACACACTCTCCTCCGCAATAAATCTTCAGGGTCGAACAATCTTTTACCCAAGTTGTGTGTGTTGCTTTCTCAAGCACTGTGTAAGGTCCCTGTAGCCAGTTGAAAATACCCGGAGAAGAAATATTAAGAAAATGATAAAGCATTAACTAGGGAAAAATCCAGTAAAAATTCCCCATTTTGAGCGCGTATTGAACTAGTAGATTGACGCAATCACATTTCCAGTGTCACGATGAAATAACTTTTTTATTTTTTATTTTAAAACGTGTGATACGTGAACAAATAACATCTTGTCTTGGAAGGCGTCATGCGTAACCTCTTAGAAGGCAACAGGTTTGACAACAGTTCCAATGCTTTTCTTCGAGATTTAGACATTAACTGGAACATCTTCCATGCTGGATTTATGTAAGGCATTCACACTACACGTTCTTTTTCGGAATGAAGAAAAGAATTGATAATGATCTATTTAATAGAAATTGGTTGGTATTCCGTTAATATTATAACACGTAACTAACTTTTTATTCTTATCTAAGGGGTAAAGTGCTTTATCAGAACTGGGATGGTTCCTTGCTTGCTTCCGGAGAATAAATTAGTGTATTCTCATCCACTTGTTTATTCGCATTTGAAATAAATGTATTTAGTTATTTACTTTTATTAAAATGAGAGTTCTCTCAATTTTTGAATTGAATAAAGTGATGATGTCAGTCTCACCGCAGTTGAAAATAACAGACGTCCTGAAAGCAACAGACGAAAGTGAATTCAAATTTTTGTTTGCGATTCCGCTGCAGCGCTTTTCACAGAGAAAACAATACGTTTAAAAATGTTATTTTATTGATTACGTATACACTACCAACAACATATATACCCCTCTGGAAGCTCAGGAATAGCATACTTACTTCGCACAGAGTCAGTCCGGGTTCAATTCCCGGCGGGGTCAGAAAAGAAAAGTCGTAGCTTTTAACTTCAATGACCGAGTTGAATAGCGAACCGCCCGCTTACTAGAGTAACTCTTAACTCCCACTGTTACTAACACCACTCACTACGTGGGTGAAGTTTTGGTAAACTCAGCTAACAATAGCACCCTACATTTCTCATTTACAAACACTACAATGAAAAAATTAACGTGTACAATTAATGTTTGGTTTCAGCACGAATACGCCTTAATAGTTTCGGATAAAAGTAGTGATTGGTAGAAATGGTAGAAATATAACAATTTTAAGTCCCGGTTTCAAATGTGAAGTACATAGATACTGAAGCCACGCACGGGACTCTAATCAATAAGAGAACAATGGCTCCATTGCAAAAGATAAATTTGGAAAAGAATATCTTTGTTTCCAGTTGAATCTCAAATTGTAATTTTTACTGTTGTTTACATTCGAACCCTGTAAACTCCAAATTTTTGTGAGGTCCCCTAATATAGTGATAAACCCAAAAAACTGTAAAAATGGGGAAAAAATTGATATTCGGAAGGTCCTAACATAAAAAGGAGAAATGTCTCATAGATGAAATACTATACACTTTATCTACACGTGTACAAGAGAGAAGAAATTTAAGTCTGAGTCTTCATCCCTTCCTTCAGAAAATTGCTTTCTTCTTCTAATTCAATACGCGAAATCAATTATAGACATAAAACACGCATTGAAACTGTGGTCTAGAATGTGCTTAAGACAATGTCAGTTATTGTGCGGCCGAAACGCTTGGAAAAGACCGAAAACCGTGGGCGCGGTAAAGCAAAAATGGCCGCCATTTTGAAATCAGACGTGGGGAATTGTTTTGAATTATGTTTTTCAACTCTCCAATAATACTAGAAACAACACATAAGAAATTAATTTTTTTCTTGGGGCGACGCTTCATTTATCTTTTCTGGGTCACTTAAAATGGATTGACCCGGAAGTGAGTGTCTCCAACATTGCGTCTGAATTACTTCCGTGCGCGCAATAAATGTTTTCTTACCTTTTGTTTTGTGTTGAGTGATGTGACACTAGAAGGGCTGTCTCTTATACACATCTNATCAATCTTCTCAGTTTCTTCTCGGACAGGGTCCTGTTTTGAAATAAATAAAGGACTTAAATGAGTACACTGAAATAAACAATAAGAACTACAGAATCAATTCTAGAACACTGATATTTTGGTTTATAATCAGAAAATGCAACGTTGCGTGTTGTAAAACAAGTGAAATGGTTTTCAAAACACGCCCCTCCGAGGAGAAAGAAATTAACTTTTTGTATTTCATCAAAGTCATATTTCAGACACGACTTAGAGAAGAAATGTAAAAAAAAAAAATAAGGCAACGAAATAAAAGAATATTAACTAAAAAAAAGTATATTCCCAACAGTTGTGATACACAACAAATTTCGTAAGAAATATTCATCAATATAGATCTTTCTCTTGCGCCAGACAAAAGTCACCAGTTCTAACAGAAAAAGAGTGCCTAGTAATGGTTATGTCATAAACTTGGTAATCACTATAGATCTGTATCTGCTTCGATCTAGAAAATATACAAGTTTCTAACTGCTTCCTGAAGCCATTGAAACAAAGATCATATATTGGAGGTATGAGCCCTTGAAGCTCTTAATTTGTTCAAGGAATATGGCGCACCGTTTCATTGTACAGTTTTAACGATGTCGCATCAAAATCCGATCAAAGAGTAATAAGAAAATTAAACGGACAGGATCCCTTTAGAGTGGACGACATATTTCCGTTCTTTGGACTGAAGGTAAACCGTCGAGCACTGGTCCAATTTCGGGATATAATGAGAGACCTCGATTCCACGGGTGACCTTGCTGGTCTCCGTAACCAAGAACAACGTTCCTCAGCGTCACCAACCGACAATTTGCGAACGATTGTCTACCGAGCATGAACACCTGCCCAAAAGAACAGTTTCTTTTTTCTTTGCATGCCAGCTTCTTAAGAGCGACTGAGAAAAGACCCGACTTGTTAGCAATTGCGTCTGTGACTTTGTGGTAGCTTGTATACAATTGAACGAGCATTGCATCGAGCTTTAAATCAAACTGTTAGCTTTTTCACCGAAGAGCTGCGATGATATGTACATCAAAGATCTTATTATAGGAAACAAATTAGAGGCACGGCTTCAACGTATGACCGCGAATTGGCATGAAATTGTGTTGGCGATTCTCTAGTTACGAGCAAGAAATGAGGAATTAAGGATATACCAGTACGAATATTCAATGCTGCATCTTCTTATTCCATTCACAATGTATGCAATATAGAATCGTCTCGGAGATATAAACCGCTGTTTTAATACGTTTAAAATCAAAGATGATGACACATGTATTTGTGGCAGTGACCCAGAAACCATGGATCACATTGTGTGGGGTTGAGAATTTTATCGTGTATAACGAGAATATGTATAGTGAAATTAAAGGGACAAAAATGTTTTGGGGAAATTAATAGCGACAGAAGAGAAATTTAACATTTTCAAAACATTGTGGATCAAATTTGTGAAATTAAATAAGGGATGAAATTAGGCTAGTATAGAAAATTAATAGGGATTCATTATATATTACTTTAAGTCACGTAATGTCTTATAATGGGAACATAACTGTAAGATAAAAACGTGAATAAATAAATAATCGTATTAGAGTGTAATACTATATTGTGGTTCAATTATTTCTTCATTAGAAACGGAAATTGTTATCTTTCACATAAATAAATAAATTTATAAAACTACATATGCATTAAACTGGATTATCTTTTACGGTACCGAAATGGATGAAGTTATGGAAATTGCATCTCCTCCATTTGAAGCTAGAAAAACGCACCTGGTCCAGGGTTTATAATATAAGTCTTTATGGAAATGTTCATTAAATATATTTTATCAGTTTGTATACTAATAAGGTTTTTTAAAGTTATGATGAGAAACTAATCTCTAATATATACCTCGAAATCTATATTATCAAAGGGAATGCCAAAAATCTTCCAATGTCATGGTCGCTGTGGGGAGACGTCAGTTGTGATGAGTAGTCATTAACATTTTAACCATTTTCTAACTTTAACCTAAAAAACCGTCTATCTTTCCAATCGAGTGAACCTAACGGTAGAGAATAGTTTTTATTATTTATCGTTTAAAATACTGTTGATAAAAAATTATATCAATTACAAAAATATATACATTAAAAGAATCTAATTGACGATATCTTGTATCTTTTAAAAATATCTATTTATCAAACTATGAAAAAATTTAAATATTTATCCACTAAACCAGCGATTCAGTCAGATGTTACAACGAAGAGCTTTCAGAAAATTTCTTATCTGGAATAATAATAATTATAAATTTATTGTCAAAAAAGCAGTACAAGCTTCGTATGACCACGTGGAGGAAAATAAACTAATTTACTCGCCGGAAGCAAGCAAGGGACCATCCCATCAATTGCGATCAAGGGTCCTAAGGCAGAGACGGATTCAAAATTTTAAGCAAAAATTCCTAGATAAGATAAAAAGTTAGCTACGAGTTATAATATTAATAGAATGTAAATATGCTTGCAATTTAACAGACACAAAATTATTTTTCATATACAAATTATTATCGAACTATAGATTATTCTGAGTATAGGGTTTAAAAATCATAAGAATTGAAATAACACTAAATTCATGATTTATTGTTACAATAAACATACCCCTAAACAAAGCCTAGAGAACCTGTATAAGGAATCCGCCTCTACCCGAAGGAAAACTGGAGAAAAACCCGGGCCAGGAATATATTCGTCTCTTCGAAAATAGAAAGAAAATTACAAAAAATGTAAACATTTTGATTCCCGTTGGTTTGATTTTTATGCATGATTTTTTGCATTATTGCTTCTTAAGTATGAAGCAACTATACATAATGTAGCGTACATACTGCTAAGTATCGACCAGATCTCAAAGAAAATACAAGGTCTCGTACATATAAGGATGAAATCTTGAAATGATAAAACACCATATTTATAAAGGTGTAAAGGAATAATTTGTTTGAAACTGACAGTTTTAGTAACTTGTGCTTCATTTGGACTTGGATGTAATTCATGTTAATTTAATTTATTTCGAATAAATATCGTAACTCTCGTTCAACTTTCCGGGCCCAAAAATTAGGTTTCGCGAAATTACGATTCATGAGGTCAAGTCTTCCAAAATATTTTGTTAGAAAACGTTGTCTTATTCTTGAAACCAAATTTTTTAAAGTTCACATTAATTTCTCTCTTGATTTAATTTCCTAAATAATATGTTAACAAAGTTTATGAGAAAATATTTTTTTAAAATTCTGAAAGGTACACAGTTAAAATAATTTGGGATGCAAAATTTCTTTTCTTCATTACCACCTCTTAATTATTATTATTATTATTATTATTATTATAATCACGGGCAACATGAGAAGCTTTCTAAACATTACGCATACTTTTATTGTGTCTTCTCGAACAGATTATTAAAATTATTATTATTATATTAATTCAAAGAAACTCTAGAAGAATCTGCTGTACTGCTCTAATCCAATCACGTGATATATTGTGAAGCCCCTTCATGCCTTTCAGTATCTACAGCGTGTGCTAATTTATGAAATGTTATTTTGTGTAGCGTTCGCTGCAACCAGTAGCGAATCTGAGAAATCTTAAATCACTCTGAGCACGCAACTGCAACGCAACTGCTCCGTTTGATCCACAAAAAATTGCAGAGATCGTCTAACCATTTCCTCTGTGTTTCTTTTCTTACTATTATTAATAATAATGACGTTCCGACGTTCAGGTTGAGAAAGTTTTATTCGACTTACTATTGGTCAGAAAGTTTGTTCTCGTTCTTGGCACTACTACTTCTACTGTTCGGGGATTTTGAAGAAATTACTTTGTTACTCTTGAGCACATGATGTTTCTCATCTCATCAATTGTATTTCTTTATCAACTACTAGCAACCCACCCAGGCTTCGCTGGGATGTTTTTGTTACGAAGTCAAAGACGTTTGCTTCACATGAAGCACCTCCTCCCACCGGCGAGCGCTTTGCCGGTCGAGTGCTCTCGAGGCAACAACGCACGACGGCAGCTGCTTGTAAGACCAAAACGCTTGTAAAATGTGAAATATTTGTTCAAATATTACGATTAAACGACAGTTTTCATCTTCATTAAATGCACAAAGTACAGAATGCGTTCAATTGGATTAGGATTTTTTTACATAAATTACTCTCTTTAGTTGGAGTACTTCAACACTTCTATTCTTCAAAACGTTTTTTCGATAATTTAAATTAACCTTAGTAGATAGACATATGCTGACCCAAACTTTTTTGTAGAACTCTTTGAAGCGAACAATATTGCCACTCATAGTTGTCATGTACCACTAACCGTTTACGAAACATAGGCGAATATACATCTCCGAAGACTGGAATTTAATCGGTGGAAATATCATGTTGAATATAATTTCGAATTACCACTTCTAGTAATTAATCAAAAGAACGGTATAATAAATTAAATAACGTAATCGGATTTTTTTTTTGCAATATTTCGCGACGCACATGCTCGTGCATTTGAGACCTTTCGCCGCTGCGACGGGACAGACAGGTGGGCGCGAGGAAGCGCATGGGATGCCGCAAGGGTCGTGCATGGACGCAGAAAACGAAAGAAAATCATTGGAGCAGAATGGTGGTCATTTGAGAGAGCAGTGGTAGCAGGTGACACATTCTCAGACATGTCTTCTTGGATTTAATTACCTCCGAGAAATCATGTGGAGGACGTGAGATGTTTCTTTGTTTTGAGAAATTTAACTCACGAAAAAAACACATGAACAGAAATGAACTGTGTTTATCAGTTTATTGTACATTAGTCGCACTAAATTGCTCTCTTGTCCTTTACGTGTGGTCTTAGGGAGTTTGTAACAGCTCTCGTAACAATGAATTATTTATTTATTTCTATATTTATTGTCAGTCTTGTTTGACTGGATGTTAATTTAGCGCTTGTGCTCAATGTAGCCAACACTATTACTTCGCCATCGTCCATAAGAGTAACGATATTTGAACCTCGCGTTATGTTGGCAGCACATTCGAATTTCTGAAAACTTAAATCCATCGCCAACCTCCACCACTTTTGCTCTTGTGGCGCTATTGTGTTCCTTCTGTGTTGAATATTACCTTGTGTCTTAGTTCATTGTAATATCAAATTGTATTTCTTTACAACAAATAGTCGCTTTTGTAACTACTATAAATATTTATTTGAATATACCTTGAATTCGTACAAGTTGGCAATTCTTGTTTGGCAGTCATATTGACAAAGTTACACGACTTGGAGTATAAAAAGTAGAGACGTGGCAGCACAGCACGATTTACTCTCTATACGCTTTTCCTCCAAAGTTCAATTTTTGTAAATTACTAAATAACGCCTATTCTAAAAGCTAAAATACACTAGCCCCATTTATCAACTTAATTGTATTTATTTAATTATTTACGGGCATCAACACATCACAGATTAAAATGGTATACAACATTTTCAAATGTGAACAAATACAATTTTTATTGCATTGTATTTAAAATAATATCCTGAACAGACTTGAAGATATTTGAAGTTCTAATTTGAAAGCTATCGACTCCAAAAATCTTTCTCCGAAATAACAGAAAACAAGTAAAGCAATGCTTTACGAAAAATTATTTCTTCCGAAACAAACGTAACTGACGAAACCAATCAATCACAAATTGGGCACACGACAGTCCCCTAAGCACACGACTTGGAGAAATCGCTTCCAAAACCCAAAAGGGAAGGCAGACGTATTACATTCAGCTACAAAAGGGGGAGTTGATGCCGGTGGACAAACCCTCGCTCGGGTCGTCACCAAAACAATGAGTGTTCCTGCTTCATGTGCGCTTTTGTATGAGACGCAAGCGACCGTCACTAGACGTGCAAAGGACGTGCAAAGGACGTGCAAATGATGTAACATTTCAGCAGTAAGAATAAAAACAGTTCTTATAAAACACAAAAAAGATAGTGAAGAAAATTGTTTTCCGAGCTAAGTAGCCACGGCCGTGCTTGGATTGCTCCAGACGTTTCGCTTACAGCTGCGGTAAGCATCATTTGTAGGGACGTCCGAGAAATCTTAATTCTCTTCTTCCTCTTCATGCATTTAACAAAACAATATTTCACAAGTATGCATTATCATCAAATTGTTGATTATTCGAAATATATTGTTTATACATGGTAACTATGAAAATAACTGTAAATTAGTGAGTAATAATAAAAAACTATATTTTGGTATTTTCACTCCCATCCACTGCGGATGATTCTTATCAAGAGGTCGAGATTTCTCACCATAGTGACATTATGTAAATCTCATCTATTATTCGCACGTTACTGAAAAGTAATCAGTCGGAACTAACATCTGAATGTAGCAATAATAATAATAATAATAAATAATAATAAATGTTTTAATTTGGTCTGCACGGATAGGACCATTAGGCTCTCTCTTGTACACAACCAACAATCATATACAATGAAATAAGTATAAACATAAAAATGCAATAAAACGAGACAAGAGACAAAAACTAATCTAATACATAAAACATAAAATAAAATTAAAATACGTAAAAACATCAAAGAAAAGAATAGAAAAGAAAAGGAACCACATAAAAAATCACTGAAAGTGATAATCAATTAATTGAAACGAGAAATTTTTAGCCTTTTATTTTAAAAAATGAACAGGAACAACGACGTGAACTTATCTCTCTTATACGAAATATATCAAATGGATATGAAATTCTTATCCTCGCTTTTTTGCGGAAACTTTATGTCTAAATTACTGACGAAATCTCAATTAAAGGAATGAAAATATTTATTGTCAAAAACGTTACGAACTGCGTATGACCATGTAGAGGACAATAAACTAATTAAATTTGGCAGAGAGGTACATTGATACCCTGAGATGATCACAGGATATGCTTTGTTATCATAAATTTAACTCTTATAATACTCGCCACACGTTAAACAAAAAAACAACAACACTGCAATGATAACATAAACCATAATTTCGACAATACAGATCACCCACTATTCCGATTTTCATTATCACCGTCGGAGTCAAGGTCTCTCCTCCATGCGACAGTAGAAATTAATTGTTAACTTGGATAATCTTCAGCTGCTCTATGGTCATGTCAAGAAAAAACAAGCAATTGCCCAACTTTCAGAAATGTTAACGGAAATAATCATTTTTAATGTTCAGTAAATTTAAAAATCAAAAATGATGATCAGATAAAGAAAATTTATTTATGTATTGTTAATTTATTACATGTCTTATGGCGACGTTCAGGCTCAGAGACTCTTCCACCTAACCGTGACTTTGGGTTATGGAATTGGGAGGGAGAGATGTTGGGTGGCCGAGGAATGTACGGTATCGAACGGACATTTGTCTGGAACGGATGAGGGAAATCCCCGCTGAAAACCCCACCTAGGGTTTGAACCTGCGCTCCACCGCTCCACGCTACCACTACACTACCGGTGTCGATTTAAAATCAGAAAATTTTTAAAACTTGAGGCGTCAAGCGTCATAATTACTAATACTACAATAAAATTTCTGAAACGGTCTGTAAACCACATTTATCTGTAAAATTGCAGTTCGATCGGAATCTTGGAAGTGATTGAAAAATCAGTTACCAATTTAGAAACGGATCGACAACATACATACGAACGAAGCTTGTATAAGTAGTTCTGAAATACACCAATTATGACTATTTAATTAAATTAATATCAGTAATGATTAGGAGAAGCGCAATATATAATTGATCCAAAATTAATGTTACCCTTCCACACAACAAACGCAAAGACACTTGTCTGGTTGCTCACGCGGAATGCTCACATCTCAAGAGAATGTTGTTCAAACGCTGTAAGATTGAACGAGGGTTTGTGATATTTGATGTATATTAACATTTAAACATCAGTTCTTTAAATTTTCCTGGAAAATAAGATAAAATTAGATTCCAGAGACGTATTAAGCGTTGTTGGAAATACGACGCTTGTTAGAACACGCTATTCCTCTTTTTGTTGTAAATGGTCTAATAAAAGGGTGAAACACATTCAAGACGGAAAAATTAATTGGAAATCCTCTACCATCTGCTTCAAGTGATTTCTATCTGAAATATTTGAAGAATTTCTTGTTTCATTGTAATTACAAGAGAAACAAAACTTAGGAGAACACCTGAATAGAAGAACGCATTTTACTTGATTATCGAAAAAAACTATTATTCTTTTAGACAAGAATAATGCCAACAAAAATCCTTGAGGTATTTCATTAAATAGGGATAGTTTTTTTCCCTTTGTTGTGAAGGGGACAGTGAAAGTTAGTTTCAACCTTTACAAAAAAAAATGTCATCCAAGCAACTATTTTTAGGTTCATTATTATTTGTACGATGTATCAAATTTTTTTCTGTTAATGTATTCAGGACTGTTCTTGTCAAACCCTTCCTCTCTCCTAAACATTTAAGAAGTAATTCTAGCAAACTAACGTCAATATAATGTTGTTTAATAATATCATGGTAGCTATTAAGAAAAAGAAATAAAATTTAAATATACCGGAAATTGAAATGTAAAACAGTGGCCATCCTGGAATTTTTTCGTAGTTTTATAAATAATACCTTTAAATAACATATGTCAAATAAATAATTAACAAATGACAATAACAATTTTAAAACGAATAACAATTATAAATAATAAGTATTATTAATCTGGTAATAACACTTCTACAAAGAATGCTTCAATTTCATCTGTTAAGAGTTCAGGAACAATTGGGGGAGGGGGGATTATAGCCCCCTTTGCCGCCTCCCCCACGGATCGGCCATTGGCTCTCATAGAATGTTAAACAATAAATATACAAATAAAGTCAATACTAAGCTAAGGATTTGTTCATTCCAACCCTAAGGCGAGGTGGATTTTGAGCAATCCTTAATCGCTTACATCCAGCAAAATTACTGCCATTTAAAATCACTCAACATTCGCGCTAACTGGTCATTTGCGGCCGGGAAATTTGCTCGAGTCGTCTCTGACTGGAGGGCGCATGTCTTCAATCAGAGCAGAGTCCTGTAGGAGAGTCACTGAACAGGTTGGCGCTTTAAGTGCCAACATCTGGACAGGTTACATACCATCAGATACTCCTATATCAACAATTCTGCACACATGCTTTTATGGTTGCTATCAGGATACAGTGTTAAGAACATCTCGGAATTTATAATACCCTTTCCTGTTTGGCATTAATGTTTAGATTTTATTTTTCTAGATTCCACTTCCAACGACGAAGGTTTCACTTGCAGTGAACTCTTTAAAAATAATAAAGTAATTTATTCTGACAAAAAAAATTGTTAAAGTGTGAGAAAGGATTTCACGACCCTTAGATCCACTACACAATGATAAATCCATAGTACAAAGGAACGCTGAAATTTTCACGCATTTATGTAATAAATCAACAAACTATCTTGTAAGTAACATTATACTTTCCAATAATAATTTGCCAAAATATCAATAAAGATAAAATAAATTTGAGTACACCGACGACTGTTTTGCTCTGACGAAGAAATATATATTTTTTTTTAATAATCCTATTTTAATCCCTTTTTTATATTTAAAATTTTGTAACATAATATAAAGGATATTCGTGAGAGCCATAGGAAATCATGATAAGACATTCAGAGAGGTTCCCGAGTAAAGCTTTCGAGCTTTTCTATTTATAACAAATCATGATTCGGGTTCGTACATTATTTTAATAAATAATTTATCTTCTTCGTACATTTCAGGTCCTACGAATCTTATAAAATCTCACTTCATGAAAATAACCTCAAAAGAATTTCAATACCTTGTAGGTTATCACAAACTCTTTCGGGAGAAACATGAATTCGGCAAGAATTCATAGACGAACGATGGAGCAGAACACGGCACATTTATTCGTCAATGTGAATGATGGAGAAGATAATATCCAACAGATTCTTCCTTTGCACCTTCCCCCACTCTCGAATTCCAACACGCTCTTAAAACAAACGAAGAACGCGAGCACGTGACACAACAAGTAACTATCGAGTAGCGTTCAGCTTCACCAGCGACTCGCAACGAAAATCCATCCCCCGCCCCTACTCGTTTTCAACTTCTCTGATTAATTATAAGCCGAAGAGACCGATGGGAGGAAGAAAAGTAGAAAGATTCCTCACATTTCTCGAACGGTTATCTGTTTTTGATTTGTGTCGAGTGGAGCAGGGAGCCGATAGCAAAGCGAAGCGAGCATCGTGTGTCCATGTCTGTGGTCACGCTTTCGAGAATGTTCTGTATTCATCAGACGATAACCCCACAACTCATTCTCTGTCTACGGCTGCTGTATGGAAGGAATTCCTGTTCAACTACTAGGAATCGGATACCTCACTTCTTCACGCAGTTTACACAAAACACAAAAATACGACATGAAGAGAAATAGCTTTGTCTAACGGAATAAATAAAAAAATACTTTATTGCCAAATATAATATATTAGTTACTCTCCAGAAACAAGCAAGGGACCTTCGAATCAATTCCGATCAAAGGTCCGAGGGCAGAGATGGACTTAATATTTACAAAAGAAATTATTTAATAAATACATACTGTTATCCATTTATTATTATTATTATTATTATTATTATTATTATTATTCCAAAATGAATTGTAAATATGATGTGCAATCAAAATTCTAGAATAATAATAACTACAATGTCAATGACATTCCCATCCATGAAAAATTCGCCTCTACTCGAAGGAACCCGGGAGAAAAGGATGAGGCTAAAGTTGGAAATTAACTATTATAAATAAAATGCATGAATAAAGGACTGGAAATAGTACTTACCTTTCGATACACATGAAACTCGAGAAAAATACTGATGTACCCTACAGGATATAGGTTATACTTCTTTCCCATGACTCAAACATCTTTAGTGAATTCACCTGGAACAAGTTTCGTATAACGGCGAAGTAGAAATATTTCCTATTAACTTATGACGTAAAATTTTTCCCCCGAGTGATTTTAAGTGTTCGCTGTGGGAGGTCGTTAGAAAGTTTCCGCGTTTCGGTTCCACCTGAGAAACTGCTTAGAAAATATTCTCTAAGAAAAAATGTTGTCTGACTTCTCTGAAAATATCCGGTTTTATAGATCGGAATAAAAAAGAAAGGAAATGAGAGTTGTTTTTTTTTCGGAAAATTCTTTTTAATTATTATTCTTTGTTTTTATTACTTTATAACATGTGAGTACGGAATTTTTGTGATTCTAATTTTTTCCTCCGGAAAGGAAATTGTTTCGTTCTTGTTCATATTAAATCGTCGCTTAGGAAGGAACACAACTGATGTGACAAAAACCAAACTCTCCAGGAAAGCTGAAAAACTTCAGTTACCATCCGCAGTTTTACCATTATAAATAAATTAATAAATAAGATTTATAGTAAAAAAAAGCGTGCGACCACGTGGGAGAAAATATACATTAAGTGGAACTAAGTTACATTTAGTTATATTTAGAGGAAAATGGGCAGTGTTATGTTGGGTGGAAAAAGACCACATCAGCTTATTCTGTTGAATTTTCGACGAACTATGTAGTGAGAACATGCGAAATGCATGTTGCCATGGAGATACAACAAACACAATTTCGGAGAAAAATGTCACTTGGGCGAAGGTGTAGTTTCTTAGGCGACGAAATGTAAGATGTCGGTGGGTATTACGAGCCATCCCGACCGCTGGCGGTTAATATACCCGTAAAACGTCACCCACATGTAGGAAACGTCAGTCGGAGCACTTCCATGAACGTGGTCACCTATTAAACTGTACGTTCTGTGTTACCGTTGCTCACCCTACGGAGACCCCTCGGTACGTCTCAATCATTTTCTGAAGCGAATTAAAATAATTTCTCACGAACTCTGATATTTCTTAATCAGTTTGTATCATATAATTGACTGGTGACGTTGATTTTTGCGTAGAGTGTACCACAAAATAGTTGAAAAAGTTTTTCTCAAAATGTTGACAAGTTGCTTTTTTGGCAAATGAGAGTAATGTAAACAACATTACAACAACAGAAACGTTACTTTATTTTCGAGACAACATTATAGAACGTTTTGTTTGATCCCGATTGACATAGGCACAGATGCATGCGAAAGGAACTTCATTTCTAAATCATTAAATCTGAAAACAATAAATGTGTAGTCGCATTAGTATCGTCAACTTAATTGTTCAATAAAGTATCAGAGAATGAAACAAGATTGGCCATATTACCATCCGGTAAGGGTATAAAAAAATCAATATTCTCATTCCGACGAATGATTGGAAAAAGAATATTTCCTGTATTCAGATATAGGTTAGGTTAGGTTAGGTTAGGCGACGTAATTTTATTCCCAAAATGGAGGCAGGAAAAATTCTGAAAACGCAGAACGACCATAGGACCCTCCGATACCGTATAAAAGTAATTCAAAATAAATACCTTCATATGAGTTTAGTTTGTGTGAGTCATTTATAAGTGAGGAATTTCAAAGTAGTACCAAGAGCACAGTGTTATATTTTTAATAAAAACATCTCTTTAGAACCTCATAATTATTAATATAGATTTATTTATTAAGGTATGAAATATTTTTTTACCTCTGATTTAACTATTTTAAGAATAACTCGTATTCAGTACTGACTTTGAAATAATAAAATGCGAAGTGAAATAACATTTAGACACCAAATCTGTTCATTAATTCTTTGTAACGTTGCATATCGACTTTTCACCAAAAACGTCACTGAGATTTGCAAAAACGAAGTTGATCAAAAGGGCACAAACCATTTATGAATTGAATTATAGCTCTTCCCTTCATATACTCCACATTGTATGCCACGGACTGGTATTCCTCTATGCTTACTTTAGCTACACATACATAGTTACTTTCTTTAGCTACTGTCTGATGGGTCAGGTTTAATTGTCTTTTTGGCAGCTTCAAAACAGGAAATCGGGCCACGCTAAGGGTAAGTAAAGGGAATCTCCTTCCATTTCTCTTAGTTGCATGATCTGCCACTAAAATAAAAGTACTATCGAGTTAAGATATTTCCTGTTTGGTGTTTTCGACGAGGAATAAATATTTCACGCACTGAATTTTCCCTGTGACAATATTATTGTACTATGTCACGGTCATGTCAGTTTAAATTGTTTAAATAGACTAACATTATTCACGTCAACAATAATAATTTAACTGAAATAATTTTTAGACTTCTTGTATGTTTCAAGACTTTGCCTTTACTAAACTATTAATGAGTTCTTCTTCACGAATCTCCTTCACATTACCCTCCATTTGTGAAAGCAACAATATCACTATTTAACATTGCATTATTTACAAGGTGGAAGTAAATTTTTCAATTAAATTGTAAGAGTGAAATAATAGAAAATTCCTGGGACGTCACGCTCAATAAACAGCGAAAGATCCGCCATTTTGCGCGCGTTAACAGGCAATTGTTTGCGTCCGCGCAGCGACCGTCGCTTGTCGAGAGAAAAACATGTAAGGATCGCGCCACGCGAGTGGAAGGGTGGGTAGGGGGGGTGGAAGGAGGGAGGGTAGGGGGGGAAGGGTGTCTGCCAGTCCGCCCGCGCACGTGGATGGATGCAGGGTGCAGGGGCAGTAGACAGCAGCGAACATCGCCGCGCGCGCCGCCGCGCATACACTCACAGGCTCATGAGACTTGAGTGACCCACGTCACAGCAGACACCTGCTCACAGTGCGGCACAAGCGACAACTCAGAGGACGGAATAAACACGGTAGAACAACGGTTCCTCACACATTCAGTCTTGTTACCCCTACGACCTATCAGGGAAACAGATTTTACTTTAAAATGTTATCGAAGAAAACAACACATGCATACAAATAACCTTTATCAATCATAAAATTGCACACAAAATATAGGTAATTACAATTTCAATGTACTTCCTTAATTATTTAATGACAGGTAGGAAATTTTAAGGTAGGAATTGTTTTGCATTCGCTAGTATATTTATGTTGGGTTTAGTTTTACTTAACAACACTTCGCATCTCAAGTCATGTTCCTCATTGAGACGGTTTCTGACCTTTGTTTTTACAGTTACTTAAGTTGAGAAACCACTCTCACATCTGTAAGTGGTAACAAAAGTATTACAATTCTGATCTCATAATTTTGAAATTCCTCTTTGAGAGTGCTATCCTCGCGTAGTCCGAGAAATTCTACTTTGGATGACACATCTTCTTTAAAAACTTCGTCAGTAGAAAATGGTCTTAATATCCAAGAATTGGACTGACCAGAATTATTACCCCCGCAGGGGTAATTACCCCCTGGTTCGGAACCCATGCAGTAGAACCTCTTCTAACCGATCTGGTCGGGACCGATTGACCCCGGCCGGTTACCGGTTGCCGGTTAATGAGAGGTCTCCCGTGAAAAATCGATTTTTCCTACAATTTCATGAGGAGGTCATTACGAATGAGACGAATTCATTGCAACTCGTTTCATTGTATTGAATTTCTTTTTTGTATACATAGAAAAACGAACACGAAAAAATTGATCCGTAGAAAAAATAGACTCGGAAGCAAGAGAAGAATCAAACTCCCTCCCCCCTCCCACAACACAAACACTTTGCACACAGTATAAGGTCGCGTCATATCCGTTTTTTAATTTTCTAGGAATTTTCCACCAAAGACCCGTCAAACAATCAACGTTCGGCCCCTCTGATGGCTCAGGTAGTAGCGTACTTGCTCACCACCAAGTCATCCCGGGTTCAATTCCCGCTGGGGCCAGAAAAATTGGTAGCTTTTCACGTTAATGTTCATATATAACTGTGACTACTGAAAAGCAAAACCTTCTTTCCTTCCTCCATCCAGCTCCTCCTAGTATCTCTAACTTTAACTATTACTAACCACTTCTACTAACCCTTCTACGTGGGCCAAGTTGTTGGTAAATCCAGCTATGCGGCCCACCTACTAACATTAACCCCTACCACCCAACTCCTACCTCCTAACGCTCCATGTAGATACGCTTCAATAGCAAGCTACACTTCCCATTTACAAATACTACAATGAAAAAAAAGTCACTACCTGCCAACTACTACGAGAAGAAAAACTGTTTCACGAAAAAACCGGTTAAACCGAGGCCGCTTAAGAGGGTTTCTACTGTGTATAGTAATGACATGGGGGGGGAGAAATTCACAAGCGAAGGTTGCTGGAGGACAACGATGGTAGTTCTGTCAATTCAGACGCGGTGTGAGAAGGTCTCTGAATAGTCTGTTAATGCGTTTTACAGTCGAATTTTTCTTCAAATTTCGAATAGTTTACCAACGAGACCGATATAAATACTAAAATTAATTCGTTTGATTAACCGCAAATGCAGATATATCTAAAGTATGAGAAGTGATTGGTCAATTGAAGCGGCCAAAAAGAATCTGTATGAGGATGTAGCCAATAGGATATTGGTGGTTTATGAGTCAAAATGATGGTTTCGAGGACTTGGTGAGTGGTTGAGCAAGAGAGATCCTTTCATCCACAAGTCATTCAATTAAGAAGAAGAAAAAAGATTTGCTCGATGCATTGAATGAAAAGTTATACTATTAAGAGATGAACCGAATTCAGAACAAAGGGAATGAATTTTGAGGATACATTGAAGACTAAACCACAATACGGGAGACTAAACAACTATCTCAGTACCGCGATGTTGTTTTGAAACCACTGACGTGGAGATATATTTTTTATGATATTAAGATGTGATCTTTTATGGAAATATACCACACAAGGTGAAGAGATAACTTAAATTCCACTACAATACCAATCCCTGCAGTGCAGTGAACTGAAGAACAAAGGTTTTTTTAAATATCAAACGGGGTTCATAAGTCATTCTGAAGAGTTTTTTTATTTTCATTTTTGATGATAGTTTTTTTAATTGAGCGCTTCTCACAAGTTGCTCCAGCAAAACCGACGCGTACTCCACTACCACTTCCGCGTTTCATCAGGGTAGTGTCTTTGCTGCACCCCCACCCTCGGCCGAACTGGATGAGGTTTTCATCATTCTCCTCATTTATTCCATAGAAATCCCAATTCTATCTCCAAAACATAGTTGCGTGGAAAACCTTACGACAAAAACCTCCACATTAAATAAATAAATATAATCTTAATAGTGTTAATATATTCTTGAATTTCTCTCTTTGCGGAAACTCTTTCAGGTCTATAAATTTTGACATTCTGAACCATGTTCATAGATTCATTTCTAAGTATTTTGGATTGTGTATAATTGGTTCTTGAGTCTAATTAATTATACACTCCTATATCTTAATTTGTTGGCTTGTTTCGTCTCGTTCTTCCGACAAAAAAACATATTTCTGGTTCTTCTTTTCCCATTGAGATGAGAACGTTCGGCCCACTGTACGAGAACACACCACGACCTTCGGATGGCTTTGGACGTTCGCTCCCTCCGACTTTTACGAGCGCAGAATCGCCGCGGAAGGGAAAATATTTAGCGTCTCAACGGAGAGGGGTGTCCCCCCCACCCACCCACCCACTCCTTCAGCCCTAACCCCCCACCCCCACCGTCACCGTCACCGTCACCGTCACCGTCACAATGACCGACGCACTTTTCCTCGCGTGGTGGAAGATCGTGCCGACGAATCTGTCGAAGGGATTGACGCGCTCCGTTGCGTCCTGTGTTGATGGGACGAACTCCCCCGCGTCGCAGACGCCCACGTCGATCAACCAATCGGGATCGAAGTCAGAAATACAATTGAGTAGCTTTTAAAAGAGGATAAATAAATTCGGGTTTTTATATCTTCATCGAATTGGTTTTCCGGGTATCACGACACAGCAATGGTACGATAAAGCGGCCGGGTGGTATCTGTTTCTTTCGGACGAATCTGTATTGAATTTATTTAAAGTCACTCTTTCACCTCAGAGAACATTGGTGACCACAAGAAATATTACAGTTGTACGGCTAAATTAATTGTTAATACATTGAACAAAAAGAAATCACTAACAACAAATACAATTACAACGTACATTTTGTAAAAATGCAACAACTTAATAATAAAAAAAATAAACTTAAATCTGTTTCTGCGAAGATATGTTATATCACGAGTTGGCAGAATAAAACAAACGATTGGCACTACCTAACGTTTCGGAGGATTTATTTACGTTTCGGAGACGTATCCTCGCATACCAACACGGCTCATAACCTGCAACTTACCTCATCTGTTTGTCAAGTTGTGACAAATGTTATGTTAGTCGTAAATATATTGGCTTTTGGTTTAGAACCTAAGAAATTGGCTTTTAGAAATAGACTTTTAAGCAAAACACATGCGTTTGAATATGCGTTCATGAATTTAACATTCTTTACGCTTAGATCGCATTCTCGCTTAGACCCAGATGTTACCCAGTCATTTTCCTTCACAAAAGCACTGCGTTAATGAAATTAATCACACGCTTAAGTCATAACGCAAAACTAACGAAGATCGAAACTCAAGAAAGAATTGTTCCGTTTATTTTGTCTCTTTTTTTTAAATTGTTGTATTTGCAAGTGGGAAATGTAGTGCGCTCTTAAAGATTATCTACTTGGAGCGATAGGAGGTAGTAAATGAATGGAAGGGACTATTGTTAGTAGGTGGACCGGTTCGCTGGAGTTACCAACAACTTGGCCCACGTGGAGGGGTTGGTAGAAATGTTTAGAAACAGTTATTGATACTAGCAGACGTGGATAGAGGAAGGAAGGTTTGCTTTTCAGTAATCACAGCTATATAAACTGGGATATCCATGTGAAAAGCATCAAAGCTACAGGAATCGAACCCGGGATGACTTGAGGATGAGCGACAACACTACTACCTGCGCCACCGCTGGGGCCTCATTTTAGTTCATGTCATGTTTTGTTGCTGGAATATATTCGACATACCTCGTGACCCGCTACTGATCTTCACTGAGGCCACTAGAGTGGGGTCTTGTTTGCAAGATTCGTAAAAATCAACGTAATTAATATCATATTTTAATTGGAATATTTATTACGGCATTGTATGTAGACCATTTTTATTAAATATCATAATTTTTTATGAAATTATTTTCTTGGTATATGTAGTTAACTGGTTTTTCTTTTTGTTACCAAGATAAAATTAACAAATTTGTTCACGCTAGATTCACCTGACGATGGCATCTGTTGAGACGTTATGACATTTAATAAAAATTAATTAAAAATACAAGATCGAAATAAGGATTTAAATCAATTAGTCAACGAAGGTTTTTTAGCTATCATGTTGCTCTCCAATTGTAACAATTAAAAAGTTAAATCACTTTCATTGGTCGAGATATTCTTTTGTATAGTCAATTAGTGATTGATGTATCGAATGGTAAAATTCGTTCAGTCCTTAATTTTTCTCATCAAATACGTGATCTACTTCCTACTTAATTTTATCGACCATCAACATTCATGAAGACTATGCATTATTCTTCCCTATTATTTCTGACCTGGTCTAACCTAACCTCAACGCGATGTATCCACAGAATCAGTGGTGAGGAGGGCGGAGGAGCTATCCGAGAAGCATTTTTGTTTAAAAATTATCGTTTTAGAACACAAAGTTTTTAAATATTGCCTTTAAATAACGTGTTTCCAATACATAACAATTTTATCTGTTATTAGTTTAGGTCGTATGCGAGGGGGGGGGGGCTATAACTCCACCTTTGCACGTAACAAAAAATGTGTTGATGTCTTCTGTCCTTGCACCAATCGCCAATGCATCCTGGACATGACCTGGTTTTCTCAGGCCCCAGATTTCGAACGATGTCTTGTCGTGGCACCCCCACAATGCCTTTACACGCGCCATCTTTTTCGCGGAGATATATGCCAGCTAATTTCTTCGCACCAACGACTCGAAAAGGGTGAAAATCCTCGCAAGCGCCCATTGTCACGTGATACAGAAGGCAAAGCGGCGGCGAAATCAAAGCGAAGGACAATATCGCATCGATCACGAAGCGTTCAAGCGAACAATGATCCTTCGAGTCTTGTGAATCGGGTTTCTTTGGGATCAGTGGAAGTGGGGTTTAGAGGAAGTAGGTACAGAAGTATAGTACAACTGACGCAAGAAACGACCAAACCGAAACATTCAAAGAGAAAAGTTCTAACCTCCATCAAATTGTTCTATACCTTTCTCTTAATTAGTGCAAAAAACCTACACCAAATAGAGCGTCGGGTTTCGGTGGGGGGGGGTGCAAAAGGGGNAAATATCTCGAAAACTATGAGACCTAGCTTAAATTGTGTAGTATGTTAAATTAATGTACATTAAATTGTCAATAAAAATAGTTCTATACATTTTTGTACTGCGATCAACGGTTACGGAGAAATGGAGGGGATAAAAATAGGATTATTTCACCATTTCCTTGAAATTTCTCGAAATCACTTGAAAATCGCAAGTTTAAATATATGTAACTGCTATTTTGACCATAAATTTATTATTCATTATAATATATAGTCTCGGTAGCTCCAGAAGAATCTCTGAAGAGAAATGCTTTTTTTTAATAATAATAATAAATTTATTCTCAAAAAACAGTACATACTGCGTATGACCACGTGAAGGACAATAAACTAATTTACTCTCCGGAAGCAAGCAAGGGACCATCCCATCAATTCCGATCAAGGGTCGTAAGGCAGAGACGGATTCAAAAATTTCAGCAAAAGTTCATAGATAAGATAAAACGTTAGCTACGACTTACAATACTAATAGAATGTCAATATGTTCGTAATTTAACCCAAAAAGTTTATTTTACATGTACAAATTATTATCGAACTATAGATTATTCTGAGTACAGTGTTTAAAAATCATAAGAATTGAAAAAACACTAAATTCACGATTTATTGTTACAATAAACACGCCCCTAGACAAAGCCTAGAGAACCTGTATAAGAAATCCGCCTCTACCCGAAGGAAAAACGGAGAAAAACCCGGGCCAGGATGGGGCTACAGAATTTATGTACACAACCGTGCCAAAGTTGAGTACACATAAAACTAAATTAATATGAGCCATACGGCAACACAATCATGCAAGAAAATAGTTTTTGAAATTTTAATATCAATGTTAACGCGAAAATCTTTTTCGTCAATTAAACGTGTTGAGCCGTAAAACCGTTGAAAATATGAATAAGATCTTGATAAGGGTAGACTGTTCTACTTAATATGAAAGTAAATATGCTTTATAATGCAAATAAAATAAAATAAAATAAACATTTACGGTAGTAAAACAACTTGCATAAATAAATAATAGAAGACGTACAACCTTTTAAGGACAACATATTTTGTGAGGAAAACTCACAACGTTCCGACTTCGTTTTAAGCCCTCGTCAAGTGATTCAAATTATTTATTTAATTAGATAATGGACGTTAATTGTAGTAAAACAACTCATTTCACCGTTGATTAGCAAAAAAAAACAGTTCCATCCGAAGCTAAAACGAAAAAAACGCAGTGAATTTTTAATTCTAAAATTCCTGAGACTTCAAATAAGCATTACCCATTGAAGAAAGTATTACCCATCTTTATTACTCGATGTCCATCACATGGAACGTTTGAGATAAACCATCCAATCTTCATGGAATTACCTCCTTTCGAATGTTCTTCACAAAGAGTTTCGGTCCTGGATGGCATGATACCCTCAAGCAACTCACAAGCGCTTCTCTTTGTTAGTCCTCCACGAGTGCTCATTGTTATTTACAAAACTATGACGTCATACACCACGAAAACCACGTGTCCTAGAGACACGGGCAGGAGAAGACAAAGAGCGGTGTATATTGTAATATTTCAAAAGCTGATGCCTTAACCACATGCAAAGTGGCCCATGCGAGGCAGAGGAACGTTAGCCACACGACCTCAAGGGGTGACGACAGTCGGTAACCAATTAAAATAGTCTTCTACTTTTTTCGACAAATTTAGCATGACAGATGCATCTCACCAACACTATTTTCTTTAACATTTAATCTTTGATAGGTTGTCAACTAAATAGAAATAAAAAAAAATTCGAAATGAGAGATTTGTTATTTTCTTTTCTTCTAATTTTGTAACGTCCAAACCACTGAAGCCTCATCGCTTAACTCAGTTCTTCGATCAATATAACAATTTCTTATACTTTTCTCCCTCGTTGCTTACGAAGTGCGACAAACACCCCTTCGCTCACGTGTTGTATCCGAGTGCTACATCTGTCGTGCACCCACCTCGCTTTCTCTCTCGACCGATTGAAAAGGAGGAAAGGTGACACGGTCAGTCTGGCACACGCACTCCACTGCCCTCCCTGGAAGCGATTTCGGAATTACGTTCTTAAGTTGGAAGGATATTTCCTTTCCTTCCGTGGGATTACAAGGATTGTGTTCGCCTGGTGCACATTGCTGCTGCATGGAAACAGTTTGCAAACACAGACTTAGCGAGAGAGTAGGTGCAAGTCTCGATAATACTGTTTCACGCGGTTCAATGCGTTCACACGCAACTGTCGCGTTGTTCCGTCTTCGTGTTGATGTGAAATACATTATTTTTTACATCACTTCGCAAATAAAACAGCACTGATCAATATTTCCTTTTTTGGTTTTACTAACGCTCTTATAGAAATATGTTAGCTTGACTTTAAAACTATTAAAATACAGAAAATTGTGATGGGAATATAGACTATAGATACTTACGTGTCAACAATTTCGTAACTCAACGCGTCGTGGTCAGTTTAGAAGTTTAATTCCTTGTGGTGGCATAGAAGTCGTTCGGAACAGAATTATGGGAAATCGATTGTTGTGGACTCAACAATTGGTCCGAGAACAAATGACCGGAGATAGAAAACAGAAAACACACAAGTTAGAACGTATTCTCAAGTTCACGTAATACGGCTGCCAATATGAATTGCCAACTTCTATGAAACAAACCCCCGAAACTCATTCGAGTACAGGTAATAAACATTAATAGTGGTAACAAAAGCAACTATTTAGTGTAAAAAGTTATAGGTCAGTGTCTCAACAAATTAACGATGTTACCACATCTCTAGACAGTGGAGAAAATCCTCAGGGTGTTTTTCTTGACTTATCCAAAGCATTCGATGTCATCGATCACGGAATTCTCCTTACCAAATTGCATTCTTTAGGCATTCGTGGACTTCCACATCAATGGCTAACTTCTTATTTAAAAGATAGATATCAACA
>NNCF01126552.1:298310-329552 GCA_002313205.1 Laupala kohalensis
GTATTATAACTCGCAGCTAACTTTTTATCTTATCTAGGAATTTTTGCTGAATTTTTTGAATCCGCCTCTGCCTTAGGGCCCTTGATCGGAATTGATGGGATGGTCCCTTGCTTGCTTCCGGAGAGTAAATTAGTTTTTTTTCCCTCCACGTGGTCATACGCAGTTTGTACTGTTTTTTGACAATAAATTTATTATTATTATTATTACTATTCACTTTGGAATAATAACGCACAGGATAATATTCGTTCCTCACACTCGGTGCAGAAAGAACAGAAGAGCAACTGAACTGAAGTCCAATGTTGGCGATAGATTGGAGTTTAAAGAAATGCGAAAATACTGCCAACATAACGTGGGGTAGACTTATCAATACTCTTCTGGACGATGGCTAGTGAAAGAGTAGGCTACACACTGTACAAGTCCAATATAACAAAGTACAAAATACAATACAATTTAAATACAAAATACACATTACGAAGAATTGAAATTAAAAATTATTAAATAAATTATTCAACTGTATAAATGACTAAAACCTAATATTAAATAAAAAACATGTGACTCTGAAAAAAACTTAAATATTAATAATTACTTATTGCACATTTTACGGCGGATTAGTGCGCTTCACTTCACATTTCCCTTCCCTCCCCCTCTTTCTAACTCTTTATCACATCTACTGTAACGCACCCCTTCTTCCAAAACATGCCTAACGTTTTTAATTTGTCTGTTCCCCTTTCCTCAGAGAGGTTACTGAGCACGACATCTGCACGTAAATTGTTCCCGTCCCTAATTGATCTATTAAGAGATGAGCATTTTCCTACATCTGTTTTCTTTCCTTTACCGAATTTTTAAAACGTGATCTTTTCTACGCAAACTAGTCTGTGTTTGAAATCGCGCTTCAACGTCCCGCCACACTGGTTCGTTTTTTAATTAAGCTGAACAGACACCCGAATTAAGCTCTTTCTATACGAATTTTGAGAGGTTCTATTTTTATGGATATATTAACATTATTACCCATGTTTATGAATTTAATCGCTTTTTAAATGTTTTTCTTCTAATTCTTCTATTTGTTATTTTCTATATTTATCCGATCCTGTCGGTGAATATTTCAGTAGACGTGAGGTGAAGATGCGAAATACAATGAACAATAAGGAGCGGGCATGGAGAGAAGAAAGGGTACCAGCACACCGTGTGGGTGGGTGAAGTTCAATACAACAGACTAGATTGGATAGACTAGATCACTTTTTTCAAAATTCGGGAAAGAAAAAAAAACAGACATAGGAAAATACTCGTTTCTCAAAAGATCAATAAGACACTGGGACAATTTACCTGCAGATGTTGTGGCTACCAGGCTCAGCAATTTCTCTTCGATTCAAAAACGCTCTGAGAAAAGGAGAGCAGGCAAATTAAAAAGGTTAGGCAAGTTCTGTAAATGTAAAGGGGTGCGTTAGTGTAGATGGGAAGTTAGTGGAAGTGATACGAGGGAAATGCGTGAGTGCTTGTGTGCGTGTGGGTGGATGAGTTTAAGGCTGGTGGCCAGTTTCGGGCGTGCACTGCAGATGTTGTGTTGGCGCGTGCCAGATCACACCTCCTTTCAATTACACGCACCGCGTTCCTCCATCCATCTTCCCTCCATAATCCTCCATGAAGGAGAATCACCTCGTCACGGAGTGGGTGGTCGTCATCCCCTCTCCACCTCTCCTTCACCTTTACTCGCACTTTTCACACGACAAGACGTCGCTACACGAAACAGGGTTAACAAATAACCATCTGGTTTTCTTAGAATCGATTCAAAATACTTTTCACTTTATTTAATACCAAAAATATACAATATCCAAAATACACGCTTGGACAATCTGCTTTATCTAAAATCATCACCACCACCATCGGATTCATATTCAGGGGCAGCTAAGAGGGATAGAATCCTCCCTCACTCCCATTGGACCTGTACTCTCAACAGAAAAAGGCATAATTAGCCAATTTAAACAATTAATAAATTTGGTTACTGTTTATCATTGTTAATTATTGATCACCTATTTGATGAACAATGATTTTCAAAGATAAATGCCCCGCCCCCGGTTAGTCGCTACCCCCCTTGACTACGGTTCCAGACCCGTCACTGTGCTTATTCCACTTCTCTTGTGCGTCTCGAATGAGGAGAAACCTTCCCTCCATCCTTCGCTCGCTCGCTCGCTCGCTCGCGTGCCAGCCTCCAGCCGTGTGCTCGTCACTCCGACGTCCTCCTACCCACACGTGGCGTTCTCGCTTCCTTCACGGACGCCTCCAGCAACAGGTGTAAGAGTATGCGCGCTCCGTGCGAGGGAGGAACACAAACGCGCGGTGGGTGTCAGGTGATGTGTTTTATGAAACGGAGAGAGGAGATTCTTGAAAGTCGTTTCGTAGCGGCATCAGTTGGGTGTTTGGAGAGGAGACGACGGTCAGGTGTTCTTTTGCTCATCACCAAGACATCCCGCGCTCAATTCCCGGTCGGATCACAAACAATGTGCAGCTTTTCACACTAATGTAGCACTTCATATAGCTGTGTCTCGAATCCACCTCCTACCGTATCACTAACTCTTACTATTACAAATCACTCCTACTAACATCTCTCTGTGGGCCAAGTTGTTGAAAAACTCAGCTAACAATAAAACCCCTACCTCCCACTTCCTATCGCCCCATGTAGATAAGCTTCAACAGCACTAAGCTACATTTCCCATTTTACAAATACAACAACAATATAATATGATGTGATAGTACGATACATTACCCAAATAGTACAATAAAAAATAAATAAAGTTTATCCCTTCACTGATTGTATTCAGTGGCGGATCTAGACCGTAATCAGGGGTGGGGGAGCAAATTGTGTATATATTATTATAAAAAATATTATCAATATTATTTTAAATATTATTATTAATATTATAGCGATTTTGTATTTTAATGTAATATATCAATTCATCAAATAAATAATTAACGATTCATTAAAAAGTGACCAGATTTATTAATTGTTTAAAATGCCAAATACATATTAAAGGATAAAAATGTACATTTTATCAATTTCAATATTATCTGTTGAAAGTTCAAGTCCAATGGGGGGGAGGGCTATAGCCCCCTTAATCTCCTCCTCTCCCCCCCCCATTGGAAAGAAGCCACTCGTAATTTCTCAAGGTAGAATGAAATCGCTAAAATTTCTTAAATTGACAAATATAAATAAACAGAGTAACAAAGTGTAGTTATTGTGATTTCAACGTTAGAAAAACATACTTCACCGGCCATTTTAAGAAAATAATTACAATTATAATTGATGGTGAAATACATTGCGTCATATGAAGAAAACACTTATTTACAAAATAAGACCAAGTTTTAAATCACGAAAGTGTTTGAAGTTTACTTTTTGATTTGTAATAAATTTTCCTTTGTAGTATATTTTACATCACTTTTATCTAAAAAGGTCACCGGTCATTACAAAAAGATATTTCACTTTTGAGGTGAGAGGAGATGCATAAAGCACATAGAAAGCGTTGTTCTCTGTCGCTTCCATGTTGTTACTTACATGAATCTCTTGTACTTCATTTCAAACGAGTCAAGCGAGTTTCTGAATATTGTTTATGCTATACTATTAACTATTAGATACAAATTAAGTCCTGTTTTTCATCATGTGAGTGATTTGACTCGCTTGGAGCGGTCGTCACACCTGAAGCAGCAGCGGGGAGTGACGGACGGTGCAGGAACGGTGCAGGTCGCAGCGGAAGTAGGTGCAGGGACGTGGAGGGGCGTATCGCGACTCCATCTGAAGGCGATTCACGAAATGTGTATCTCGTATTCATATATCAGCGTTTAAGCGCCAAGTGGCTTCGGCTACGACTTCTGCTACTTTATATCTCCATCCAGTTCACAGGTTTCGAGTCCTCACAAGTGCCAAGAGGTAGGAATGCGGGACTGGAATCACACCACACACGAGGCTCTTATTTTTTTCTTTTCTTCTCTCAAAAAATAATCAATCAAACGATGTACATATTTCTTCCGTGTAACCTTTCCACACGTGGAGAAGAAATGTGATAACGTTCGGTCAGGTGTAAATGGTGACGAGTTGGGAATCGAACCCGCGAATCCTGCTTAGATCGCAGGGGTGCTGACCACTGCACCACCCGTTCGTTTTTTCCACAACTGAGCACCATTTCCACCCAGACACATCCCCACACAGGAGAGAAGTTTGGATCGTCGCCGTTTGCTCTTGGTGGAAAGTTATCACTGAAACAACGCATCGTAGAAGAATATTTGTGGCGCATTCTATGTTGAAAATTAAACAACAAAAATATCTTCAACACAGTGAGTACTCGAGAAAAACATACAATTGATGAGAGAAAGATGTGGAACGCAGATACACGCTCTCCAAAGCATCATTTCTAAAACCAAAAAGAGTAAATGTAATATTGAACTTTACATTAATATTTATAATATTTTAGCCAAACAACATACTATATTATTTTAATAGAAAAAATATAGTTTAACATGTTGTACGACCTTCTGCCCTCAGTTGGACGTCACACTATATTCATTCTGATCGTTGTACGGAACATTTGTTCCTTGAACCAGCATTGAAGCGTACCTTGAACAGTTGTACGCTTCAACGCTGCATTGGACCTCCTTCACACGAGTTAAGTACAGACCCACAGTGGAACCCTTCATAGTGCGAGCTGTCTTCACCAGGCGCGCGTCGCCCACTAGAAGGCAATAAAGCGACTTCTCCGGAAATATTAATCTATCACTTTATATTTCAGGAATTTAGGAATGGTTGGAAATCGATTGATATAAAACGGAAGAATGAGAGCTTTCGTCAGCTCATTTGTAACGCAACTTCCAACTTCCAACTACGTCGTGATTAGAGCGTTGTATAAAACTTTTTGTGTGTTTTGTTTCTTCGAGCGATCTCGTGGTAAGAACCTGCGATTCTTAAGACCGTCTACTTCGGTCTTCCACAAACATAACTCACTTAACACATATTAAACACATCACCATACTCATAAGAACTGATTCCACTAAATTCTTATGACATTCATTCCTCATTATCTATCCTCATTAAAAAGAACTTATATCGAGAGAAATGAGTCCAGTCGTTATCATTGTTGTGTTTACGTCTATTTCTTAAATCTGTCGAATATTTTCTATGATCGAAGTTAAACTGTTGTTTCTAGCTTTTACTTTTAAGGTAAAAGGATGAACGACGATGATACGGCGCGTACAAATGTCTTAAGATCCGTCTTTTTACTTTCTCATAAACGTAGTCTGCTATAGAAAGTTTTATAATCGTGAAATAGTTCGAAAGAGAGATTTCGTCGGTAATGTCCGTTTTGGCGGTCCATGGTTCTGAAAAAGTTGTTTTTGGCACAACGTCCGTCCGCCCGTTCGCCTGTCCCTCTGTGCGCAGCGATTCTGAATCAATTTCGTATTGACGGTAGAATTTATTTTTCTTTTCCTTTAATAACAAAGGGTACTTCACATGAAGGTCTAAGTACTCTTTGGAATGTTTCTCAAAAAACGGATCCAATTATTTTGCTTAAATTTTCTGTACGTAAAGTAGAATTAGTATGCATTGCTTCCGCAGTAGCGGTATTTCGCGAGAAAGTTTGGTATAGACGCAGGAAAATAATTTCTATCTGCTACATTCACGCATTTGTTTACTGTTTCAAGAAGCTTGAATAATATTTAGCTGCGTAAACGGACCAAGCAGACGTAGAATATACTTTTCGTAAATTGAAATAAAAGATATGATAATGATAAAAATACACTGGATAACAGCAATAATATTCTAAATCATTATTTTACTTTCAAATTTCAAATAAAAGACTAATAAGTTCATCTAGCGACTTACAGCATGAATAGAGCACTGGAAGACGACTAAAATATAGAAGAGAACACAAGAAATGACCCTTTCACTAATAGAATTTTTTCCCACTCTCTGCTGCAGACGGAGAAACGTATATGAGAAAGTATGTACAATGGATTTGCACCACGAGTTTTCATGAACTTTTCACTAATATCGTTTCTCATCTAATCCAAAATGGAAATGTGTCCAATCAGCTGTTCAATGCGGCACTTCTCCACCAAAGGCGTCGTGACCATTGCGTCATCCAAAGGGCCATTCATGCAGGTCTGGAAGCGAGAAAAACAGAGTTGTGTAGCACAGTCGTCCTCTGGATGCAAAGAGAGCCGTTGTATCCGCTCCAAAGACCATTTGTCACGGCCACGCGCTCTGAACAGCGCTAGTGTCTTCGTCCATGGACCACCGGAAATGGAAGGGAAGAGATCTTTGGTTGCCGACTTGACTCGTGTCCTTTTGCCTCCGAAATTTCAAGTTGCTTCTTGTCTCGAGAACATTCGTATCCTTCACTTCAATTCCCGCACGTTTAACTCGCAGCTATTTTGACCTATCAAGTAAACTTTTTTCCAGAGTTCACATCACAAAAAATACACCCTTCACTGGTATTTCGATAGAAATGTTTAAGGAAAATATCATTTAATTTCTTATTTTATAAAACGCTTGAATTCTGATCTAATTTTTTTTTCAACGTATTAAATTAAAAAAAGTCTAACTCGATGTTTTATTCAATGTAAATTATTTTTGGACGACGTGTTTTTCGTTACAGAAAGAAATCTAGTAGGAGAGCTTCTTCTCAGAAAAAGAGTATTCAAAAATTCGAATTACGACGAAATCCTCCATATTGTGTTCTATATTGCGCAAGTATTACATTTCGGTGTGTAATGCTAAGATATTTTGAGTAAATTTTAGTTTTATTGCTAAGTATTTTGTATACAAAATTCAGATGAGAACATGTCCACGTGGAAAGCAATAAAACGGATTTTTCCTTCCGGAAGGAAAAAAGGGATAAATGTCCCATAGAAATCTCGTCAATTGCGGTGAACCACCCCGCCACGTAACAGGTTAATTATGTTATGTTGAATGAAAATGGAAGACAGGACCGAAATTCGAACTCGGGACCTTCAGCTCAGCGCGCTCAGCTTAGCATAACATAATTAATAAGAAAAGGACAATTCTGTGAATTCAGAATACGGTGTCCAGAGGAAAATCGACGAAAAACCCGGGTCCGGATAGATTAAGTCTACAGTGACAATATGCCAAGAGAAATATTTCAATTGTAAATAACAATAATAATATTAATAACATGAGCCATCCTCAATAACGTCATCATTTAAATGACCTGTACAGAGAAAATCGGGAAATTCACACAGCCAACGTTCTATATTGAACAGCAATGGAAAAATCACTGATGAATTCTTGCCGTAATTATTTCTAGTACAGGAATTGTTCACAAACTACTTCAGAGAAACTGAGACAAAATCTCAGTTAAAAACCCAACCGTAACTGTCATGCAGAAATCCAATATTCTGAATACATGCAACACAGAAATTTCTGACGATAACTACAGATAGGGACAGGAGGCTGTCTCTNCAATAAGCATGCAATTAAAAGAAATTCTAATAAAATTCCGTAAACATTTTAAAAAGGTTTGTTCGGCAACATCCATATTTCACTGTCGCCTCCTCACTACCCCATCAAGACACGGAATCGCGCACCCTCGCCACAACTTCCGGGGGACAATGGAGGCGACTGTGTCCTCTCCCCTCATCATCTCCGTCTCCTACCTTCATCCCTCCACCACTTCTTCTCCCCATCTCTTCATTTTGTGTTATTTCTCGAGACGCTTCCTCCGGCGCCGCGCGGCGCTTGGGACGAAGACACCGAGAGGCGCCCGTGTGACAGAGGGAGAAAAGACACGCGTCTATTAGCGCTCAGGTGGTAGCGTCCTTGCTCATCACTAGTCATCCCGAGATCAATTCCCGGTGGGACCAGAAAAAAAAATTGTAGCTTTTCATATCAATGCCCCAGTTCGAAATGGCCGTGACTACTGAATGGCGAACCCTCATTCTTCTATCCACGTCCTACCACTCCTAGTATCACTAACTCTCACTATTACTCCTACTAACCCCTTCACATGGGCCAAGTTGTTGGTTAAACCGAGGTAAGTTAACCGGCCCATCAACTAACAATAGCCCCTACCACCCAACTCCTACCTCGCATCGCTCCGTGTAGATAAGCTTCAATAGCTCTAAGCTACATCTACATTTACTATGAACGCCACACGATCATGCAACGCGTACACGGAAGCAGGATCACGTCCACTTAGTGTATCGCTTGTACCCGCTGGTCTGTCTTTCTCGTTGGTCACGGTTTCAGGAAACTCAGAGACACGACGCAATATGAATACTGGATATTGGATACGACGTATATTTTATCAATAGTTTGATTCTTTTCACGGTCCTACTTCCAAATCAAAAAGTTGTAATCTCTCCACAAAATAAAATCAATATAATACAACGGCAAACACGTTTCTTTGGGAAAAAATTTTAAAGTGTGTAATACTCCAAAACTGACGCATAGCGAAACCGTTCACTCGAATATGTGCACTATTTGAATTATATCCGTCACTTTAATACACATTCAAAGTAAGAAACCACCCCGAAGTTTTTTGGGAGTGAAATGCACGAGTGCGTTCGCAGGGGCAAAGCTCCAGTTGGTTCATGCGAACATCAGAGAGCGAAACGAATCTATTAGAAATAAGATGAAGAAGAAAACACGACAAGAATGAAATTTAATATCATCGTCTGTTGTAGGAGATTATATTTTTCAACTAATACAAATGTTTTCGATTACATTTTACTTCATGAATTTCGAAAAATTATGTTCATTTAAGATTTATTGATTTAAAAGGAAACTAGTGGTGCAAAATCATTGCACATACTTTCTCATACACGTTTCTCCATCTGCAGCATAGTGACAAAAAATATTGTTAAAGTTTATTTGTAGACAGAAATTGATGTATTTTCGTATCTGCAGTGCGTTTGGTGTCCTCCTATGTATTTTATCATTATCGAATCTTTCATTTCGGTTTACGAAATGTGTATTCTACGTCTGCTTGGTCCATTTACACTTCTAAATACTATTCAAGCTTCTTGAAAGAGTAAACTAATATGTAAGTGTAGCAGACAGAAATTATTTTACTGCGTCTATACCAAACTTTCTAGTGAAATACCGTTAATGCGGATGTAATGCATACTAATTGTACCTTATGCACAGAAAATTCAAGCAAAATCGTTGGAGCAGTTTTTGAGAAATATTCGAAATAGTACTTTGACCTTCATGCGAAGTGCCCTTTGTTTTAAAGTTTTAAAAAAATAGAGCACGTGCATCGACAACAAGTAAATTCTACCTTGGATACAAAATGCGAATTAAATTGGTTCACCCGTTTGCTCAGAATCGCTGCGCACAGACGGACAGACGGACGGACTTTATGTAAAAAACCACTTTTTCTGAATCGGGGGAAACGAAAACGATTATATTTGCGTAGAAATCTCGCTTTCGATTTTTTCCACGATTACAAAACTTTATCTATACTTCGTGTATGAGGAAGTAAAAATTATAATCAACAATGCACTCGTACTCCTTTTCTGAAAGAAAGAGAATTATTTTAAAATGAAAATGTTTAACAATTCCTACAACTCGGGAAATAATTTACATAAATACATATTCTTCCTGTGTGTTGGACAGTTTTTTGTCATACTGCTTTATAATTATGTGTTCGTTCTGAATTTTTTGATAAGCAGAATGCAATACGCACTGTTCCATCGCTATTTTACAGTTTAACTCACGGCTAAAGAGTACCATAACAAAACTCCCGAGCAACTCCGAGCTTCTGCAAACTAGTTATAAATATTTCAGGAACCCTGCTTGAATCACAGATGACAACCCGAATGAATTCAAAGTCACATTGTTGACGCTGATGTTCACAAATTTCTAAACATACCAAGTGTGTTTCTACCATGAGTCACTACAAGACCCACTGTACTTTAATGGAGAGTGTTTTTCCCCACCGGATGTGGGAGGGATGACGGGAAGGGCAGGCAGATACGGCGCTCCGTGGTCGTATCGGGCGTGAAGGACGCCGCAAAGAGGATCTCAGTATCTGGACCGTAATCAAGGGGGACGGGGGGTTAACCGGGGAGCATTTTTGTTTTAAAATGTTTTACTGCAAAAATTTTATATATATTACCTTTAAATAAAATGCACCACGTAAATAATTAACTATGAAATATAATAAAAGATATTCATAAGAAATATAAAAGAGATTATGAGATTGAATCTCTTCAAATCCGCGGTTAAAAACTACCTCTTGCACCAGTGCTTCTACACAGTAAAAGAATTTATTGATTTTAATAAAAGTTAAATTAGTCTTGTACTTTATCACGCCATTGCTGTAGTACTTTCTAAATACAAAAAAATTTTTCTTGTATGATTGTGTTGTCTTATGGCTCATATTAATTTAGTTTTATGTGTACTCAACTTTGGCACGGTTGTGTACATAAATTCTGTAGCCCCATCCTGGCCCGGGTTTTTCTCTGTTTCTCCTTCGGGTAGAGGCGAATTTATTATGCAGGTTTTCTAGGCTTATTGTTTATTGTAACAATAAATCGTGAATATAGTGATTTTTCAACTCTTATGATTTTTAAACACTTTGCTCAGAATAACCTATAATTCGATAATAACTTGTACATGTAATTTCTTGCGTAAAATTACAAATATATTGACATTCTATTAGTTTTATAACTCGCAGCTAACTTTTTATCTTATGTAGGAACTTATGATAAATTTTTTTGAATCCGCCTGTGCCTTAGGGCCCTTGATCGGAATTGATGCAATACGTCCCTTGCTTGCTTCCGGAGAGTAAATTAGGTTATTGTCCTCCACGTGATCATACACAGTTTGTACTGTTTTTTGACAATAAATTTATTTATTATTATATTATTTATTATTATTAACATAGTGGTATTATTAATAACAATAACAATTATAACTAATAACAAATAACAATTTGTAATGTGGTAACAATTTTACAAAGTATGACATTTATCAACTTCCCTTTTATGAGTTGGGGGGTTCAGTTCGAATTGGGGGGCGGCGGAGGCGGGGGTGGGTTATTGCCCCCTTAATCGTCATTCGCCACTGTCTACTCCGAAAGCAGCCACTGACGTGTTTTCCGTGGAATCGCGTGGGGATCGGTGTGTGAACAGATCCTCGATCTCTTCGACGCGAACCTGTCGGGAAACGAGTTAATTATAGTCGATCTCTCCTCCAAATGATATCGATTGCATGAGAAATTGAGTGTCAAGTGCCGACCGACGCGACTTAGTACTAGTTAACATTTCTCTGCCTGAGAGAGGGGAAGATGAATACTCATTTAGAATTATCTAAAATAGCTGACTAGATCTCTAAAGGAAAACAAGCTTGAAAATATAAATTTATTTTACGAAAACACACATTCGAAATTTATCCATTCTTATAATTACAACCAGAAAGAATCGAACCCGGGACTCCTGCTTTGATCGCAGGGGTGTTAACCACTACACAACCACAATGGTGGGAATTGTGTACAGTTGTGGAAGGCGAACAGGNCGATAATAGCAGGAGTCCCGGGTTCCAGTCCCGACTCGTCGCCATTTTCACCTGACCCAAAGTTATCACATATCTTCTCCACGTGTGGAAAGGGTACACGGAAGAAATACATGCGTAAATATTTCAGCTTCCTTTGCTTTCAAAACCATTAAATATTATCTAAATTATAATTACGGCTAACGTGTCAAGATAAAAATACATCAATACACATTCACGTAAGTCAAAATGTTTGAGATAAGAAATACGAGATAAGAAGTATTTTCCTGGAAAAACTTTTTCACTCTTTTATTTAGAAGCAAGCAGGTCGACGAAATAAATAAATACATAAATATCACACATAAATGAAATAATAACAATATTTCTAGCCAAGGTTTGCGTCCTGAAGACCTTATTTAGAAAACAGCATGAAGGTTCGAAATATCATGTACATAATATTATATTACAATCAGATCCTTAGAGGTTGGTAGAAAAATAAATATGAACTAAAGTATACTTTCGAGATTTTGTGAATTGAAAAGCATTTTGCATCTATTTTTTAATTGCAAAACAATACACCACTGAAATCCATCACACATTCTTAATCCTTCTTTTGATTAAAGAAATTTATTTCAACCACACACTTCAAACTCTCAATCCGTGACTCTGAATCTGCTCTACAAATGTTGATCAGGGGTCCTGGGGAAGAACCGGTTGAATAATCGCAGACTTTGAAAGTACAATCAAGTCAGCAAAATCATATGACATTAAATGGACAATTAGTACAGGTCCTCTTACCAATTAACAATCATTCCAATTTACACGATGAGCCGTTTCTCTGAAATAATGGGTTATGTTCACATTCATGAAGTATGGAAAAATGACCATTAGGGAAAATAGGGAGGAATCGACAAAGTTGGATTTAATTAGCATTTAAATGACATCCCACTTAACATAACCGCACTTTATAATGTTGCAGGTTACTCGATGACTTAATCATAGTAAGCGGTGGAGGAACGACTTCAATGTCCCTCTTTAGTTTTACGAGGATCATTCCGAAATTACTAGACGTCACGAGGGTCAGGGTATTTTCGAAAAATAACAAAAATTATTTTCTTATGTTCCTTTACTGTTAAACGATCATTATTCTATTTTCTTTTTCTCAGAATAGTCTCTAACGATTTTTAGTTTTTCGTCAAACTTATCTCGATTTCCCTGAAAATTACAATTTTGACTCCTATGTACATTTTGGTTTTTTTTTTGTGTGCAAAGTTTATTTTCTGTATTGTATTTTCAATTATTTTTTTCGTATAGCACACACTCCGTTTCGGACGTGTTCATCCTTCAACGTCCGTCTTGAGGTATCCGACAGCGTCGGAACCAGGGTACTTTGGTTGTCGAGGCGAGGACGCTACCCCTGAGCCACTGGGGTTCTTTCCTCAGCGTGCAAAGTATACTTCCCTACGACTATCTGTTTATTAACATGCATTGAATATTTATAATAATACTCCTTGTTCTCCTCGTCGATACAGGTGGTCTTGCATCACTTCTGGGGTCACTAATATAAATACACTTGGCGACAAACTTCAACACAGAAATTATTGTACATCGATCACTTTACGCTGCAAAGTAAACGCAGTTGGAAGAACTACATTCACTTCTAGAAACACCGACAAGATACGCAAAACCTCCAAGAAACGAACTTATGCTACTCATTTGCTCAGATGTGTTATGAGTAAACCGGGAAAAACCAAGGACAGCCAGTTGGCAACATGTACGCAAGCTCTGTGCAGCGCTATATTAACGTTTGTACCATTCTGCAACTCTTAAAGTTTGTACCATGAATTCCAGATGAATCTGCGTATTTTGTTATCATTTACATAACCTTGTTAATAGTCCATAACCAAAACATTTTCCGTGATTTTTCCAATATTATATATTGTTCAATGATCTCTGGGTGCTGAATATGTACGTTAATCTTTTCCAAGCGAGGGACGTATTCCATCAATTCCTTCTTGGAGGTGACCGCTGCAGCCCTTCGTCAAGGAATCCCTTGATAACATCAAACCCTTCCAGTGACAAGGTCGGACACGCCGCCTCCAACACTTCATTCTCGAAGGAGTCTGCTTCAAATTGAATACGGAGGTTATTCATTCTAATCGATCGATAGCGTCTTGTGTCGGTTTCTAATCACTGTAGTCATTATCCTCGAATACGTTTCTTGAACACAATGGTGTAAAGGGCTGTAATGACCCTCCAGCAAAATATCTTGTATGTTACATCCTCCTGCACTATTCGTCCATCCAAGAAAAAAAGACTATTTTTCCACTCTTCTGATGCCAAATAATATTGTCTTGTTCACAGACATTTAAATTATATTATTGTGACAACAGTTTTGATATTATTTTCAGAACCGTACTTAAATAACTTATAACAATTTCAAAAACTATTTTCTTGCATGATTGTGTTGCCGTATGGCTCATATTTATTTAGTTTTATGTGAACTCAACTTTGGCACGGTTGTGTACATTAATTCTCTAACCCCATCTTGGCCCGGGTTTTTCTCCGTTTTTCCTTCGGGTAGAGGCGGATTTCTTATACAGGTTCTCTAGGCTTTGTCTAGAGGCGTGTTTATTGTAACAATAAAGCGTGAATTTAGTGTTTTTTATCTTCAACTCTTATGATTTTTAAACACTATACTCAGAATAATCTATAATTCGATAATAACTTGTACAAGTAATTTTTTGCGTAAAATTACAAACATATTGACATTCTATTAGTTTTATAACTCGCAGCTACCTTTTTATCTTATCTAGGAACTTATGCTGATTTTTTTTTGAATCCGCCTTTGCCTTAGCGCCCTTGATCGGAATTGATGGAATACGTCCCTCGCTTGCTTCCGGAGAGTAAATTAGTTTATTGTCCTCCACGTGGTCATACGCAGTTTGTACTGTTTTTTGACAATAAATTTATTATTATTATTACTGATCACGGTAAAATTTCCAGTTTTGAGCCTATCAGCGTTGTGTAGCGGTGGTTTATTGCACAAGATTTTTCAAAAATCTGATATTTCCCTCACATTTATTTCGGAGAGCCCTTCAGTTCGTAATTTGATCCGGATTTTCTTAAATTCAAGAACTCTCTGAGAAAAGGGGAGCGGACATTTTAAAAAGATTTCGCAAGTTCTGGACGAAGGGGTGCGATGTGAAGTGAAGTGTAATGCGTGAGTTAAAGAAGGGAGGGAAGGGAAATATGAAGTGAAGTGCACCAAAGGGGTACAAGTCAAATGTTTGCGGAATGAAATGTGCAATAAGTAATTATTAATTTTTTACATGTTTCAGAGTCATATGTTTTTATATTTAATATTTTATATTAGTTTAAACATTTCCTTAACAATTTTTAATTTCAGTTCTCTGTGATATGTATTTTTGTATGTTTTATTGCATTTCCTTATATTCTGCCATCGGGTAAGATCTGTACACCCCCCAGGGGGCTTACATCTAGTAAGTACGTGTTTGGCGAACACGGGGCCCCGAGCTGAGTCTGGCATTACTTCCACTTANTGGAAAACGTCTGTTTGTCAGTAAATCCCTTTCCGACCGCCATGCCATTAATAACACGGACCGTGTCAGCGTTCCTGGGATGACGCGGCCACATTTGCTGGTCTCCTCCGTCCCATACGATACGATGCGTTATCAGTCGGATCGCCCTCCCTACCTCTGCAGAAGACGGATGGATCGATTTGGAGAATCGCCCTTCAGGGCACGAAACACCGCCTCCCCCCCCCCCCCCCCAAGTCTTTCACGAAGGGCACACTCTGAAGCAGCTGTGGGGATAAAAATATGAATTAGAAGTCACTGGTCGTTCAAGAATGTACTCCAATGAAAAGGAAGAAGTGACTCGATCCCTTATCGAAGTGACTCGATCCAAGTTACCTCGGAGAAGTTCCGTGACGGAATCAACAGACGAGTATCGTAGCGAGGCCTCGAAAAATGTTATAACAAAACAGAAACAATGAAATATAGACATATTTTTTGTATTGTTGTATTTGTAAATGGGAAATGTAGCGTGCTATTGAAGCTTATCTACATGGAGCGATCGGAGTTAGGAGGGTAGAATGGTAGTAGTATAGGTGGGCCGGTTAGCTGGATTTACCAACAACTTGGCGCAGTGGAGGGTTTAGTAGAAGTAGTTAGTAATAGAGTTATTCATACTAGGAGGAGCTGGATAGAGAAAGGAAGGTTGGCTTTTCAGTAGTCACAGCTATATGTACTGGGACATTAATGTAGAGCTACAAATTTTCTCGCCCCATCGGGAATCGAACCCGGGATGTTTTGGTGAGAAGCGAGAACACTACCACCTGCATGACATATTTTTGTACAAGTATCACATTCTCAATAAAAGAAAATGAATAGATATTATTTGTAATAAAATCATGAGGGTTTCGGTCAATATAAACAATTTCTTAATAACTAGCCACCGTTTCGAACTTTATTTGAAATCTTCTTCAGGGCACGTAATTATTCTAATATGTACAAATTATTATTATTATTATTATTATTATTATTATTATTATTATTATGGACTTTTCTCACTGTTAATTCATCATGATGGTACACAGTGTGATGTACTGGGGGTGGGGGGGGGATCACATACGACAGAGTGGGATGGAGTTTCTTACCAGATCTCCCAACGAACCCTGAAGAAGCAAATAAAAACCGAAACGTTTGCATTGACAAAGCTCTCACTATTTTATTCCAATTATGTTGAGTGATCAAGATCCAGATCATAGTAGATATTATTTTATGATTACACGAAATTTTTGTAAAAAAATTTCCAAAATTTCGATGACTGCTTCGTGTTTAATTTTTTTTTTTTTACTTATTGTCGCACAACATACGTTTTCAATGTACATTATGTTATTTTGTCCTTCAATACATTAAACAACATTAAATCATTGAAATGATAAATATTTCTCTTGTATTAATGAGTGGATCTGTAGGGGGTGAGTTTTTCTTCAGATAAAAAGTGCGTGGCAACAAACGCACTTCAAAAATAAGAAATCATTTGAAGCAAAATAAAAAATGTCATAGTTTCTTTATTTGTTTATACATATATAATAGAGTTGAGACAACACAAAAATGGGTCAATTTGTCAATTTAGAGACTATCTTGATTTTGTTTTACTTCAGAAATTTAATTATCTTTCGTTTTAATACATAAGTAAAGATCATAAATAATTTAATTATTTTCATTAAATATTTTATACAAAGATAGACGAGTCAACATATACCTCGAAACATTTCATTCTAAGATTTTACGTATAGAACCAAGGAATGAAGCGATTCAATTTTTGCTCCAAAAGACGTGAACGGAAGACTAGAAGGAACTCAAAACACGAGGTACCTCCAATACTAAAATGTTACAAAAGACAACTGTCCAACGTTGGGACGCCTCATTACGACAACTCAGCGACTCCCAACAAAAATCCCTATTAGTGGGACGCATTGTCGAAGAGAGAAAACTGTTCCTTGCTGTAAACAATGCTCAGGGAACCCGTTAGCACACAAAGACATCCTCCAGTTTCCCTCCGGAATACGAGAGTGATCGCAGAAGACGACGGCGGAAACACTCATCTATGTTTTATGGATACTGTCTGAACAAAACAATCCAATCCGATCAACCTAATTTGAGAGAATGTTCTCGATTTGTACCTTCACTCCTCATTTGATGTGTCATTGCAAGTTTGAAAAAGTACTTCAATTTTACCCCGATCCTGGCTCGGGTTTTTCTCCGGTTTTCCTTCGGGTGGAGGCGGATATTTTTTATACAGACTCGCTAGACTTTTGCTTAGGGGCGACATCTATTGCAATAATTATTCGCGAATTTGGTGTTATTTAATAGTTACGATTTATAAAGAATACCTTCCGAGGAATCTATAGTTCGATAACAAAATATGATTCTGAAATATATTTTTTGTGTTTTATTAAATACAAATTTAGTGGTGTTGTGTTAATTTGGAAACACGTACAAACATTAAAAACATAAAACATATTGACATTATATATGTATTATAACTCGCAGCTAACTTTTTGTCTTATCTAGGAACTTTTTTTGAATCCGCCTCTGCCTTAGGGCCCTTGATCGGAATTGATGGGATGGTCCCTTGCTTGCTTCCGGAGAGTAAATTAGTTTTTTTCCCCTCCACGTGGTCATACGCAGTTTGTACTGTTTTTTGACAATAAATTTATTATTATTATTATCGTACCGAAGCATTTTTATTGTTAGGAATGTGCTGAAATGTTAAATCTTCGAGTTCTTCAACAGAATTGATGGGATGACCTTTTCTGCTTTAGGAGTGTATTTTAGTTTATTGTCCTCCAGACTTACGCACAGAGTTTGATGGCTTTTAAATGAGTTTTCACGTAGGTTCCCTTTATGTCGTGCTAAAAGGTCTGTGGCCATGAGTCTTGGATTTCAAGTTACACTGAGTAACATCAGCAAGAGCTGCTGAAATTCGAATTCCTCACTTGAATAGCCAGAGGGCACCACAGAACTCTGTCTGCGCACCTCCACTTCGTAGTGTTGTATTCATTTTCTTATCTTTCAATTTCTAATTTTCATTATACAACAACAATACAAGGAGAGGGATATATGCCACATAGAAATTATACCATATTTATCAACACGGATGTTGTGTTTCGCATTTAGACCAAAAGAAATAAAGATTTTTAAAAAAATTATTCCGTACGTTTTGATCTTTAATTTCGGTTATCACTACGTCTAAATTAAGTACTTAAAATACATAAAAAAAACATCCACCCATTACACACTCAAAATGTTACAACCAAAATTCAAGGTCGAAATGTCGAAATATATATATTTTTTAATCTTTATTTCTTTTGGTCTAAATGCGAAAAACAACATCCACTTGGCCAATAACTCGCACATATATTCCTTTAGTTACTTTTACATGTTTTTGCTTTATCATCAATTTTCTGTAAAATACCACCATCACCACCATCATTTCCCGCATTCAGTACAGTCGTCCGGACCGCGATTTTTGTCGAAAAATAAAACTTTTATTGAACATAACAGTTGTTCATAAACGTTATTCCCTTCAAGCAATACGTTATAAAAGTCATGGAAAAAACATATTTACAATTTGGAACTTATATCTTTCACCCGATAATTTGGAAGTGAACCGTCGGTTATCGCAAATATCGAGAATTTATTCCAAGTAACATGCAAAATGGACTTAATTTGATAAAATGTACGGTCAAGGAGTCAAATCCTGTTCGTCAGATACTTGGGGGGGATTTGAAAGCCATCAAAATCGGGGAGTATCACACACATGATATCCGTCACGTTACGAGCGAGATATTGACTTCATGTCTTCCTATTTACTTATATAAAATCACTTTTATAACTACCTATCCAAATTGTCATAACTGAAGTGTCTCCATGTATGTGGTAAATATATACCAGAGCATCTCACCGGCCTACTGTATAATGCTAGAGAGTGAGCAAACGGATGTATGAGTAGCCTGAATCATTCAAAGAAATATGAAATTTGATTCTAATCTCTCTATATTAAGTCTTCTAAACTGGATCCATAACCTCAGAAAAAATCTGGACGATTGACCTCACGCATCTTTTCTTGCTCATTCTCGAGCATTATACAATACACTGGCTAGATGCTACGGTTCTTTTACATTTCAATGGAGAATATCTAAGAATTCTCGTGGGATCGTCCAGAATCGCTAAATATATATCGACCTTTTGCTGCAGAGAGTTTTCGCAGTCAATGGATAACCATTTAGCTCTCATTTAGCACCATTAACCATATTCGCGTCATGGAAGCAAAAAAGTTACCCTTCTCTTTTGCGATGAGCATTTCAAACCTTTGCATCCAAAGTCGTCGCTATGGAGACCACCGAAAGGGTAGAGAAGGTCGTAGAAGCGGGTAGAGGAGTTGCTAGGGGCAACAGCAACAGTTGAGCGGTGACTCAACGTCACTCGTTAGTAGTAGAGACCTGAATAAAACGAGAGCCGTCAGGGGAGGTAACATAACGCGGATTTTTTTTAATAAGCGCAGATTCTCGTGGTAGTTGGTCACATTATTGTGTCAGCCCTCCGGTATCTCGGTACCCGGGATTTGAACCCAGTCATCCCGGGTTCAAATCCCAGTGGAGCCAGAAAAAAAATGAGTAGCTTTTCGCAGTAGTGTTCCAGTTCGAATAGCTGAGACTACAGAAAACGGAACCCTCCTCCTTCTATCCCCCTCCTAATATGAATAACTCTATTACTACGTTGTTGGTTAACACAGCTAAGAGGTTCACCTACTAACTATAACCTTTACCTCGGTTTTTCCATCCTGGCCCGGGTTTTTCTCCCTTTTTCATTCGGGTAGAGGCGGATTTCTTATGCAGGTTCTCTAGGCTTTGTCTAGGGGCGTGTTTATTGTAACAACAAATCGTGAATTTAGTGTTTTTTCAACTCTTATGATTTTTAAACACTATACTCAGAATAATCTATAGTTCGATAATAACTTGTGCATGTAAATTTACAAACAGATTTGCGTTAAATTACAAACATATTGACATTATATATGTATTATAACTCGCAGCTAACTTTTTATCTTATCTAGGAACTTATGCTGTAATTTTTGAATCCACCTCTGCCTTAGGAATTGCCCTTGATCGGAATTGATGAAATACGACCGTGGCTTGCTTCCGGAGAGTAAATTAGTTTATTGTCCTCCACGTGGTCTCAATAGCACTAAGCTACTTCTCCACCGATTGAAGAACAGCTGGTTTGCGAAGGGGCTGCGGAATGAGGATTTGTGGGGGCGATGAGGAAATATATGAGTGATATGAGGAATTACGTGCTGCGAAGTTGTGGACACCGCCCACGTTTCTCTCTTCAATTAAGGTCTCTAGTTTGGCAGCGACAGCGGTGCAGTAAGCGAGGCACGCGGTTCGCGAAAAAAAAACGAAGAGAGGAGAGGAATCCTCTTCCTCTTTCCGATGCCGCCGCTGGGAAGAAGAGCAAAAACAGACGAGGACGTGCTCAGTGAGCCTGGCAATGGAGGGGGAGTAGTACATCCAAAAGGGAAAAGAATGGTGATGAATTGTATAATATAAAACGGATATATATATATATATATATTACAATTCAACGAAAGGGTGAGAGACCTGATCGAAGCCACGAGAACGGGGAGCGAGAAGAGACACCTACCCTCGTTTTAAATACTTAAAAAAATTAAATTAAATTTAAAAAATAGATTTGAATGCAATTCCTACATTCCTCATTTCAACAAATTCATCTGATGAATGTAGAATACATTGCTTTTTACGTTTTATTTTCTTATGTGTGGTTCCTCCATCATTTTGTCAAACTACCCTCTCCAGTCCACATCAGTTGAGAAATATCTACAGTTTTTGAGCAGGTATTTTGGACAGAATGATAACTGGGTAACAAACACTATTGTCTCGAAAAATGATCGAAAGAAAGTCATATAAAAAAGAGTTTGGGTAAAAAATACGGGACCACCCTCTAACTCAATGGATCATCATTCCGCAACAGTATTTCAACGCGTAAAACATGTATTGCATATTACACTAGATATCTTAATTTTGTTATACGCATATATTTTTTACGTGTACCCTACTCGTGGATAAATACGTGAAAACGGCGACGAGCCGGGAAGCGAACCCGGGACCTCTACATTGATCGCAGGGGTGTTAACCACTACAGCACCCATTCGCCTTCCACAACTGTACACCATTTCCATCCAGACCTATAATTTTTTCTACGTAGTTTCCTAAGTTAGAAATACAATATTAGTTACTTTTCTTTATGCAAATGTAATCGGAACAATTTTCCAAAAGACCGCAAGGCAACTAGAAAGCAGGTTTATGTGGAAACTCGAATTGACTGAATATGTGGATAAGTCGTCATTTCTGAGCATCAGTACCTAAAATATTAATTTAATGATCGTAAATAATAATTTAATAAATATATTATATTTCTATGTACGTAAATAAATACAATTAAAGGGAAATATAAAGATAATGAAAAACAGAAATGAAACACATTAAAGTCACTCACATATATGATGATACAGTTTCCACTTACACCGTCAGTCACGTACTTCCCATCATGTGCCGATAAAAAATCTAAAGCAAAAACACAAATATTCATTAGATCGGTTAAAAATGATGTTCTAACATTGAACCCAACCTTAGTAAGACTTATTCACATGTTTCGTACGATGTAAATATATTGATTTGATGAAACAAGCGTAAAAGAAGAAAAAAAAAATAAATATTGAACGAACAGAAGAAGAAAACTGTTTGATGGAAATCACGTATCATTACTTTAAATTAAAATAATTGTAGAATTTAGCAGAAATCCTACTAAACAAATTTCAATCAACTGAATTATCAATTATCGGAATCGATTAAGCACAAAATATATGTTCCATTCATAAATAACTTGGTACGTATTCAGTATCACTACATAAATATATATTCCTACATTCAGTTCAATCAAAAAGAGTCAGGATTCCTTATCTCCGGATCAAATTATCCAAATGTCCGCTCCTCCTATTGGTTCGATCCCCGCTTGATTTGAATCATCTGTGATTAGTTTATTTCACACGCGAATCATTACGAACTATAAAAATATAATTTATCATTTACAGTTGACACAATGTGTGAAGAAATCGCCACTAAACTTGAATTGATAAAAAAATTATTAATTTAGATTTAAAATAGCTGGGAACATTCAGCTCTCTCTCTCTTTGTAATACTATGTTTCACTGACCTCTAATTTCCCAACAAAACGAAAACTCTGAAACATGTAGCTTACCAATTTGTGTTCCTCTATAATTCATCAGATTACAGATTTCCAATTATGTCTAATCACTCATCGATCTACAGAACAGAAAGCAGTATTGCTAGGGAAAGAATTATGTCCAATCACTAGAGAAAACCCGAGCATCAGGATTAGCACAAACGGGAATGCGATCGTCTATTCTTAGCTCCGAGAAAAATGTATCCTTGCTTCTTCTTCATCCGCTCCAAGTAAGGCTATAACAGGAACTAGAACTTCTTTTCATAAGACGCTTCCATGTTAGAGACAAGCGTACTTATTAGTGTCCCTGAATCAATTACACTTCCAGCGATATCAGCTTCTAGAGATCACTCCAGAGATGGAAGTCAATACAAGGTTCATTTTCTATATTTTCTCCTTTATCATCTTTTTTATAATCGTTTTTACCGAGCTCTTGTGAACGACGTTCCCTGCCGCGAGGAGCCGGACTCTCTAGCTCTGCCTTCTAGCGCTTCTTTATATATGTTCCTAATTAGGTGTAACATAATTCCGGAATAATTCGAACTTTTGTTTAGTGCCTGATGACGCTGTCGTGTTGTCAATGTCAATAGGTTCAATTCTTCGTAATATTTTCTGCTCTTTCCGGTCCATATTAGGGAACAGTCCCACAGTTGATGTTCGCTAGTGTGTCTTTCCTCCCCACACATACAGGTCACGTCCTGTATTATGTGTCTTTCTGCTAAGTATGAGTCGAAGTTTCCACCACGTTAAATATTCTATAATATATGGATTCGGTCTATACCATCAGTTGTATTCTCTTGGACAGCGAATTAGTTTTAATCGTGTCCAACAAGAAACTCAACCATCAGTTTCGCACACATTTCAGCTCTTCCATAAACTCCTAGTTGTCAAATAACAGGAATTTATTGTGCTTATATTTAAGTGCGGGGGCTCACGAAATTTTCCAGTCGAGCGCCCCAAAATAATCAAAGAGTTGCGAAAGCATAAAACGGTTCAGGGTTGGGATATCTTCCTTCCCCCGAGGAAGCAGTCGTGTTCGTCGGTTATCACTCCACGGTAATTGCTACCACATCGCCGGGGAGCGTGTATAAGGCCGAACGAACGATAAATTTCACAGTATCAATCAGCTGAGGAAAATTATGGCTGCTGTAGCCTCGGCTCGCGAGGACAAGATGGCGGGGGAGGAGGAAGGAGAATAAGGCAAAAAAGAGGATGATGTTAAGGAGGCCTTGGGGAGCGGAGGCGGTGAAAACGGCGTGGCGCGGTGAGCATTGAGCGCGCGATATGATCGAGGGGGCGGAGTTCTTATTGGCGTCTCAGGGTCGGAGGCTACGGGAGAGAGAGAAAGAGAGAGATCACAAAACGGAGGGTGCGTTTGGCAGAGAACGTAGACACCTGTTGGCGTGGGTGGGTCCATAACCATTTTTTTTATGATTGGCCGCCAAATGAGTTCTATGGTTTCTTACAAAAAATGTTTTCGCGAACTTCAGTATGAAGGGCGATTTTGAAACAGTTACAAACTGCGTATCATCACGTGGGGGATAATAAACTAATTTACTCTCCGGAAACAAACAAGGGACCATCCCATCAATTCCGATCAAGGGCCCAAGGGCTGCACAGGCGGATTTTTTATATATAAAAAATGTTAAGTAAAAATTCGAGACAAATAACAACAAAAGTTTTAAATGACATTCCCGTCTATGGAAAATCCACCTCTACCCGGAGGAAAACCGGAGAAAAACCCGAGCCGGGATGAAAGGGGCAACAGAGATAATGTTTACAACTGTGACAATGTTGCGTACAGTTAGAAATAAACTATAATACATAAGAAGGATCAAAAAGGAAAGAATGAGAAAATGAATTTAATCAGTATTTAGAGTACTATAGTAATGGCGTGACAAAGTGTAAGAGAAGTTAAGCAAGTGTTATGAAGCAAGAGTAATTGAATTCATTTAGAAGTTCAATGGTTGTCTTAAACTAGACTCCAGTCCTAGTACTACAATGATTCAGAGATGTTATTCCTGGGAGCTAACCTCCGCCAGTGCCTTGCCATGTTTTGAACTGTATTGACACACATTGAGGTTATGTGTGTTCCAGTACATCTGTTAATTATCTGCTTTACCTCTCGTAGTTTTAATTGTAAGTGCATGTGCCCTCTTCTTATTATATCGTTGAATCTTTATTTCACATATTTTATATCTTTGCATATTTTTTTGTCTTGAGAAGGGCTACTCATTTGAGTAGCCGAAATGTCGAAGACATCAATAAACTTGAACGGTATGTTCGTGAATATATTTGGTTTCGTAAAGATTTAAATAAAACAATCTTGAGAAATATGTTTTGATTGACTTTTGTTAAATAATATAATTTCTCAAAAATTTATCAATTAATCATTGTTTTATTCACTTGATTGATAACCAAAGTAGTTTTCAACCGACAGCATTTGCGCTTCCTCTTCTTTTGATCAGTAGAATGAAGAAACTATTATAAACTGAGACGCAGCAGTTGAGGGGAACTCCCGATTTGTTTGCGAGTTGTAATGATAGTACTTTAGCAGTATTAAATATCCATAGTGTACAATTAGTTGATTAATAACATAAATTAAAAAATTCAAACAAATTTAAAATGTTATTCAGTAAAATTGCTTTCAACTTAACTTTAATAAATATTTGAATACATGGCTAGACATCTCCCAGAAATTTTTTTTTACTCCGGGCGTGATAAACATTACAACTGCGAAGCAAATTTGAAATAAAAATATCAGTTGTGTGAAACGAAATATTCCAATTCATACAAACCTCCTATCAAGATAGGCATCGTTTTTTTACTGAAATCAAAAATGTTTACCCAAAAAACTTAAAAAAATACAAAATGGAATTGAACGGTAAAACGTATTACTTTGTGATTAGAAAAATAAAAAGATAATTATAATTTCTTTAAAAAAGAACCAGAGGAAAATGCGAATTTATTCTCAGATCTAGTGATTCCCATAATGGTAAAAAAAAAGGTCATAAATTATATCGTTGTTACAAGTGAAACAAATCTGAGCGAGCTCGAAGGATACGAACCTGTGACTATTTTATGGCCAGTGTGAGCAACGTCGCAGACGACACGTACTCTTCAGCTAAATCTCCTCATACAGGAAAATGTGAAGAGAAGGGGCACGCGTTCCTTGTCCTCCACGTATCCACAGATGTAAACCCCGATAACGGCTCTCTTCTTATCCGATTTCGCGGGAAGAAGAAAAAGTTAATAAAAATTCCTTTCCTCACTTCTGCGACCGTGAGTTCCACCGGCTTTTATGCAAAATGGTACTAAGATGAGTAGGTTCTTAAGCTTAAAGTAATACTAATTCTACTACTATTAACGTCCATTATGCAATCTAATTAAATAAATAATTAATAACATACGATCTTTTATGGACGAATAATATTCTTATTTTGTGAAAAATCACCGGACAATCGCGTAAATCCACGTAATAAAGATATTAATCGTTCCTAAAAGGTCGTAAGTTTTTAATTATTTATTTAATAAAGTTGTTATTTTTAATACACGAATTAAATATGTTTCCATTACAGAGAAATGAATGAAGAAAATAAAGAAGCTAATTTGTAAAGTACCAGTTCCGTCTCGGGAGGGGAACAGTGGCGGGCAGTCTAGGTCTCGAAGGTGTGAGGTCTTAAGGCCCATCAATATCCCGCGCCGGGTGTCGATCCCATCAAGCAATCAGTTTCGGCCACTCTTTGCTCCCAGCTACTGTCCCGCTACACCCACCCCCCGCCTCTCTACCACACACACACACACAGACACATGCATGCATTAGCTCTTCCTCGCTTCGGTTACCTCTCAAGGAACGAACACACGACGCGAACAAACGACCGAACCAGGACATGTATGACCGACAACTCTGTTACATGCCAGGGTTGACCAAACTATGAGCATGACATTCGAATCAAATTATATGCATTTCCCGTGTGGAGTTCCAGAACATTCCCACTTTTTTTTTCATTCGTTTTGATACGTAAACAAATTGCTATATAGCAAAAAATGGATAAAATGGATAACTCTACAAATGTATTAAATAATTTCTTATATAAATATTAAATCCACCCCTGCAGCCCATGAGCCCTTGATCGGAATTGAGGGGATGGTCCCTTACTTGTTTCCGGAAAGTTACTTCCCCCCACGTGGTCATATGCAATTTGCAACTGCTTTTATTTACAATAATGTTTATTTATTTATTTATTTATTACGTTCAGTTATTGTTCGTCGTCACTAGACTTATTTATTCTTTCGAATGCGTAATCTATGTATTCTCTAATGCCGGTTGGACATAACAGATTAATTCACACAAACACACACAGGAAGAATAAAGAAATTAGGATTGTTTAAATATGTCAATTTGCTATCTGCCTTAAAAAGGATTAATATAAGTAAGCCACTGATTATTCGAGTAAACTTATTATAAATTTTATTGTCAAATAAGTAGTTACAAACCGCGTATGGCCACGTGGAAGATAATAAACTAATTTTTACTTTCCGGAAGCAAGCAAGGGACCATCCCATCAATTCCGATCAAGGGCCCAAGGGCTGCAGAGGCGGATTCAATACTTCACTGTTACAAACTTAGTATTCCAAAATAAAAATTAGAACTATCCTCTTTTGAATACCAAAAATGTTAATACTCTGAGCGGATTGGTCTCAAAAGATAATGCCGTATCTTAAATGAAAATAAACACTTGCAAAATACACGCAGCGAGAAACGTGTTTAAAAAACTGAATTACCAAAAAGAAAGGTTTTTGCGTATTTCTTGCTTTCTTAAGTAATAATTTAAATCATAATTTTTATGAGTATTTCAGTTCAAAAAAGATAATCGTTGTACTTTCTCAGGAGGCAAAACACAAAACGAAATAAATTCGAAAGACTTCGCAGTCTTTTTTAGAACCCCTGCCCGATGCGTCTGTCAATCGGAGACCAAGGGTTTTGTAAACTTCTAGATAACAGAGGAGCTGATGTAGCTGACAGAAACAAGGCGACGGGTAAACAACTCATTAGAATGCGGATGCCTCGAGAAAACCACGTGTCTGTCAGGATTCTACTTAATGATCCGTTATAAGTTATGCGTAACTGTGAATGTACTACAGTATAATGTATCATAGTAATGCATAATATATGAGATCTAATGCGTATGTCGAGGTGTAAAGCAGATTAGTGTCCCTGACACTCTGACCTCATTGCAATGAAATCATGGATAAATCAATGAAATCGTATTATATGGTTACATTCGTAGAACTGAAAATGCTTCACTATTTAAGATTAATTTCTTTCTCACTCGACCTCTGTCGTAGGAGTCAATCTCTCTTGGGATTTCTTTTTATATTTAACTTGCTTCGTTCGTATGAATATTATGCTTCCGTTTCAAAATTGGTAATAAATATTTCGGCCATATCCAAGTTTCTTACCGAGCTGAAATTTTACAGACACTTGTGGTATGAGTGACAACAGATGATCTTGGTACCATTGTATGAAAATCTACCTCTGAAGCGGGTGAAATGGAGCTATGCGTGTATGAGAGTATATCTCACCACAACTTAAGAATGCCTGGAGAATTTGACAACAATTGGACTACAATATATCTGACAATAATTTCGAAACTATTTTCCTGCATGCTAGTATTATGTCTTATTACTCATATAAATTTAGTTGTATACGTACTCAACCCTGGCACAGTTGTGTACATTAATTCTGTTACCCCATTCTGACCTGGGTTTTTCTCTGATTTTCCTTCGGATTTTTTATAAAGACTCGCCAGGCTCTTAATTAGAGACGGCTTCAATTGATATAATTATCAGCGAATTTAATGTTATTTAATAGTTACTTAAACAATACTTTCCGAATGATTTATAGCTTGATGATAATACGTTCTTGTGAAATGACTTTTCTGTTTTATTAAATACAATATTTGTTGGTATTTGTTAATACTATAACACGTTTCGAACTATCATTTATCGTTAGGAGTATGTTGAAATGTTAAATCCGCCTATGCCTTACGTGCCCTTGATCGGAATTGATGGAATACGTCCCTTGCTTGCTTCCGGAGAGTAAATTAGTTTATTGTCCTCCACGTGGTCATACTGCATTTGTTTGTAACTTTTGCATTTTTTTACAATAAAGTTTATTTCAACGTAGCTTGGTACACAGCTGACTCGCTATCTCACAACAAGCACAGCGTGAATAAGGCCCTGGGGCGCGGTAAGAAGGAGAGACATTTAAAACAATACAAATGGTAGAACAGTCGAATTTGTAGCGCTTATTTGATAAATAAACAAATTGTAATACTAAAAAGTATAAAAGAAAATAAACTTAAAAGAATCTTTTAAGAAGCTTTTATTTTTGGAAGTACTGTTCTAAAAAGTAAAAATAAGGTTTAGTATAACTGAAAATCAAAAAAAAATCAGTAAAATTTAAACTTGAGGTTATTTTTCTGAAATTTTAGTCATATTGGTAATTATAACGTTTGACACTTCAAGCTTTTAAAATTTCCTAATTCAATATTTATAAAAGAAATTCTTTAATAAATTCGCACTGTTGTCCATTTATTATACCAAAATGAATCATGGATATGTGCAGTAATTGACAAGTATTAATGACATTACCAACTGTGGAAAACCTACCACTAACCGGATATGATTTTCTTCAATTTTATTGTTCTACTTTCAAAAAAGGCGTACAATTCATTTCTCCATATATCACGTAACATGAAGTAGTTCTGTGACAGCGATCAACTTTCATTGGGTTCGTGTGTAAACGCACGAAGCCACGACGAGATGATGGGCGGCACGATTTTTCCAATTGCTTCAGCGACCTCTAATCCTCCACAGGTGGTAGTCATGGCAACCCGAGGAACATCAGAACAAATCAAAGTGTAATTGCGTAGCGATAAGTATCTGAAGGGAGAGGATCTACTCCATACTTCACCGATTTATGCGGAACAATATGAGTAACAGCACGGAGTAAAAAATTACACGGCACTCGGGTATCGGAACAAATTGGTATTGAACATTTTATCACCGGATCAAATTGTCGAACTCCAGTCTATTACGTCGGATTGGTGTTCATAAAGTGTAGAGGAATTTCATTGTTGGGATGACGTGAAAGAGAGACATCATATGTTTCAAGGAAGATAGAACAACACAGAAAACAAAAATAAACTGCAATGCCAGTCAAATAGAATTGACTAAAATCCACAATCATATTCCTTTATAATTTCACCTCAACTTAAAGACGATAGAAAAACGGAAAATCAGGAATTTGATTAAATACTCAAAAAAATTCACAAAATGAAAAGAGACGACGAGATAAGTTCGACACGAGAACATTTATTTCGTAAATAAATTCGAACCAACTTTTAGGAAGAAATTATTAATTTCAGAAACTTAATAAGCGCTCTGTCACGCAAAATCACGCTCACCATCTTCTCCTGCACACTATTTCACATCTGTTGACGAGCCCTAAAGCCCCACAAAAAAAAAAAAAAAAAAAANTTCTCATTTCTCCATCAGTGCAAAAGACTCAGGAGGCAAAAGTCTCTTTCGCAGCGCTAACCTGGAAGTAATTGAAAACGAAAGTACCTTGATGTAGATCTACAGGTGAAATAGAAGTATTTTTCCCAAAGTTGCGTGTATGGATTTTTTTTTTTCAAAATAACACACGGTAAAAATTGAAAACGGCTCAAATTCATTAGGCAAGATGGCTCAGGTGGACTTCATTTTTAGAGATACTATTTATTTTCAATCAGACATTCATAGCAACGTTTCAAACCCAATTGTGGGCCTCCATTAGGCCTCTAACTACTGACAAAGATATTTCGGTCACTGGTTAAGATGAGAGAAAGAGTTCACACGAATTACAGGATGTGGAATGACTACCCTCAATGGCGGATCAAGACCGAAGTCAAGGCAGGGGGGGGGGGGTTCAGGAGAGCATTTCCGATTGAAAATCACGGTTTTACGACACAAATTGTATAAATATTATCTTGAAATAAAATAATCAAATAATAATATATAACCAACAATTAACACTATTAAATAGCATCGAAATTTATTAATTGTTTAAAGAGGCAAAGTATGCCTTTGTTTGTTGAGAGTTCATGTCCAAGGGGAGGAGGCGAAGGGGGCTGTAGTCCCATATAACCGCCACAGACTACCCCAATACGTAGAGTGTCTACAATATGAGTACAGAGGACAGAATTAGAGTATATAAAGTATTTTTTAAATCACAGAATAAGTGGTAAAGAACACAGAGAAGAAACCGAAATTTATTATCAGTCGTTGCCTGTCGAAGGCCCACTGTGGGCGTCGAACGCGAATTGTGTCTGTAAAAATAAGGTCGTTTAATTTCTATTACCTAACCATTATAATAATAATGAGTACTTATTACTTTATATAATGTAAGTCTTAAGTGAGTTTATCTGTAGAGGACTAGATAGAAGATTCACTTCGAATGGGAGTCGTTCTATATAATAATAATAATTATTATTATTATTATTCACTGCCCAAGAATATAAAAGACATTATGAAATTGAATGTCTTCAAATCCGCCGTTAAAAACTACCTCCTGCACCAGAGCTTCTACACTGTAAAAGAATTTATTGATTTTAATCTATAGTTCGATAATAATTTATACATGTAAAATAAATGTTTAATGTTAAATTACAAACATATTGACATTATATATGTATTATAACTCGCAGCTAACTTTTTATCTTATCTCGGAACTTTTGCTGTAATTTTTGAATCCGCCTCTGCCTTAGAGCCCTTGATCGGAATTGATGGGATGGTCCCTTGCTTGCTTCCGGAGAGTAAATTAGTTTATTGTCCTCC
>NNCF01126552.1:329715-343228 GCA_002313205.1 Laupala kohalensis
CACGCAGACAGAGAGTTGATGTGTCACGCGCCGTCGCTCCGATCGACATGACACGTGGGAGTGACATGCGTCCGTCCCAAGGGACCAATAGGAGGAGACGGAGGTCTGTCTCTCCTTCAAGAGCAGCGAAGGAAGCTTATAAGCAGAGCTCTTTGTGTCATCATAACCATCTTGATCATCTGGGTATTGTGTGTGTCGAACGACGTCACGAGTTGCTTTCAACGTCCTGCTTCTATTATCTTCTCGAAGTGGCCTCCATTCCCTCATTGACATTGGTTTGCTCTTCTTCAGATACGGAGAAGTTCTCGGTTTGCCACCTGGATTCATCTCTATCGATCATTTGGAATGTCTCGGGCATAGAAATCGGAAAAAAGTAATCAACGAAATTGTGTTTAATTTCAGATGACACTTGTGAAGGGTTATTGCAATTAAAAAATGCGAAGTGTGGTTTACATTGACAAATTACAAGACCAAAAAAAAAAAAAAAACAATCTAAATTGGCTGCTAATCAGTTGGTGAAAACCTGCATTCGCTCGACTGTTGACTATGAAGCTTCCTAATGTGTCCGTCAGAGTTCGATTGTGAGGTTATTTGAGGTTATGTAAGGACAATCCACTGAACGTAGAATCCAAATGACCGAATCGTAGAAGAAAAAAATTTTAAAGACCGTGAAGAACATCAGATGTCATTTCACTTTTAAGCTATGTACTTGAAAACACAGACTTTGACTTAACTATGAATTTTGACTATAACTATTTTTGTATTTTCCTTCCGTCTGGATTGACAAAATAATTCCTTGTTTCTTACGTGTTAGCTTGCAATACTGAAAACTGTGTGTTTTTTGTAGGTTCTCTTAATGCTATATAATTTTTGTCATTTTCGCCATGAAAGCAGAAAAATTTGGAAACTATCATACGACTTTAGATTATTATATTCGGTTAACGCCAAGAAAAATGAGTTAAATGAATCCAGACCTGTGGACCGAAGTCTTAATACCCGCTGTAGGGGAAAAAATTCAATTTTTCTTTGAATGTTGATGTAATTTTTTGTTTAAGCTTGAGAGACTGGTATGTGTCTCTCCTCTCGTAACTGGTACTCACGACCCTGTTACTTCAGATCCCGATAAGCAGAAAGGGAGAAGAGGTACCTCAGGACTTGAAGCTTGTTTAGTGTTTACTCTCAGGATGCAAGTCTTAAGTGGCACAAAGACACCTTTTCGGACCCAACTGATGGCCCTTGTCAAGAGGGAAATAATAACTCCCTCCTGATCGAGCGCAACATTGTAATATGAGAATTTCAAAAGAGCCATGTCTCTCTTCTTTGGACAGAGAACGTTGGGAGTCTTTCAAGTGGGGATGAGATGTCATTCAACGTCCCAGGAGGTCATCATAGAGTCTTCCGCAGCTCCCAACCACATGTTTTCTATTCTCTCTATAGTTAATCCAAGAAAAATTACAATACCATACAGTGAGTGGGACTGCTTTAATTATTATTTTCACCGGGTAAAGAAATACTCCAATTCATAGAATCGCAAAAAAAGTGAATTATTCGGGGATATTCTTTCTTACCAACGCATCTAACTTCTTCCATTTTGTCGAAAAATTGGCAAATGTTCCCAAACCACATTCTCAAAATTACATTTACGGAATAACTAATCAGACATAGAAAATATTTTAATTTCTACTATATTCATTCAATGTTCACAAATACTTTATGAAATATTGTGCATCATTATTAAGTCAACATATAAAATACAATTAAAAAATGTTTTCTTTCACACGAATATATTTTAAAGATTTTAATTCACATATTGTCTAGAATTATTAATTATTTATTAAAAGTAAATACGTTATATTTATTATAAACAAAAATATTCAACATATAATCCTCTGTAATTGCTGGTAGTGACGTCAACAAATTAGAGCAAATCATCTTTCAGTTGTGTCGAAATTATTGATTCAAATACCTTCGGCGTCTCAAGATTCTAAATTTTACACTCACCATTGCGCTCAGAAGTTGTTATGTAAGGTAACGCGTTCACTTCTTTTGTACTCCTATTCCACGCGCAACACTAGATATTTATTTTTATTATAGACTGTGGCTAAAGGGGTAGCGTGTTCGCTCATCACCAAACCATTCGGAGTTCAATTTCTGGTGCGGTCAGAAAAATATTTGTTGCTTTTCACATTCATGTCCCAGTTCATATAGCTGTGACTACTGAAAAGCAAACCTTCTGTCCTCTTTCCATCTCCTACTGCTTCTAGTATCAATAACTCTTAACTATTACTAATCACTTCTACTAACCTCTTCACGTGGGTCAAGTTGTCGGAAAACTCGGGTAATCGGCTCACCTTCAGACAAATAGTCTACTCCTAGTGTATCCTTCGGGTAGAGGCGGATTTCTTATACAGGTTCTCTAGGTTTTGTCTAGGGGCGTGTTTATTGTAACAATAAATCGTGAATTTAGTGGATTTTTTTCAACTCTTATGATTTTTAAACACTATACTCAGAATACTCTATAGTTCGATAATAACTTGCACATGTAAATTTACAAACATATTTGCGTTAAATTACAAACATATTGACATTATATATGTATTATAACTCGCAGCTAACGTTTTATCTTATCTAGGAACTTTTGCTGAAATTTTTGAATCCGCCTCTGCCTTAGGGCCCTTGATCGGAATTGATGGGTTGGTCCCTTGCTTGCTTCCGGAGAGTAAATTAGTTTATTGTCCTCCACGTGGGTATACGCAGTTTGTACTGTTTTTGACAATAAATTTATTAATATTATATAGAAAATCTTAAATAGCGTTTTACATTTCCCAGTTAAAAATACTACAAACTAGTTATTGTAAAAGATGGAGTTCTGGGATGAAAGTCATTGATATCTTTCTGAACTCGAGTAAAGGTGCAGGAAATTCTAAATTTAGTTTCGTCGTCTTCCCATTAGAAGAGCAAATCCTTGTTTGAAGACAATGTCTCACTCGCCAGAGACGAGCGTTTGCTCTTCCCAGGCGGTTGTGACAAGCGAAGTTGACCCCCCGCACGAGTGGAGACTCAGCTGGACAAACAGAGGAACGCAGTTGAGCTTCCATTTGCCATCCATTCCCACCGAAGTTTCGGGGTGCTGCTCTCGCGTATGACGGGACCCAAAAACAAGACGCGACCACACACACTGACAGTCGATATGACACACGCGTCATTAGCTTCTGTCATTTCCTTCACAAACGCTGTCAATAACTTGCGGCGTCACCATGTCACACGCTTCAACTGCTTCGCAGCGAGCCGACAGCGCTCCGGTGGGTTTGTGACGGATTGGAAAAACTCACGTCGAAATTTGTTATTGATGAATCCTGTAATGGCCTTGGATGCGAACTTGTGGCTGGATGACAAATCAAAACTTTTATTTTAATAGTTACGAGTTATTTATAAACAATATTTTCCGAGTAATCTTTATTTCGATCTTTCTGTGTTTTATTAAATACAAATTTTTTAGTATTCTGTATATATTACAAGACGTAGCTAACTTCTCATTATTATCTAAAGAGTGTGCTGAAATTTTGAATCCGCCTCTGCCTTCGGGTCTTTGATCGCAATTGATGGGATGGTCCCTTGCTTGCTTCCGCAGATTAAATTAGTTTGTGGTCTTACGCTGTTCCTAACTGCTTTTTGATAATTTATTTATTATTTATTAAAAAAGAATCTTGTTTTGAGACGAAATTGTCAAGCTCTTATATTTTATTACACCATGTCACATTTTCATGTTGCTTCAGGGATGACTCCAGCCTCTATAATCTATTCCATCTTGTTTTCTAAAGTCCAGAGAGTAGAACATACAACTTTCTTTTGTTTTCTTGCTTCAACGATTAAATATTTCTCTGTGCTGGTAAAATCTAACACATTTTTACTGATCGTAGTTTCATAAACCATTAAAAAGATACCGAAATTTAACAATCACCAATTGCAAGACAGTTTTCGTCGTATGCTCACTCCGTCGGAACGTTACACAGCAAATAGCAAGGTATAACATTAATTAATTAAGTATTCTAAAACTGATTACTTCAGCAGGTTAAAGAACCTTTGTTCTTAGAACCGAAGTAAACAAAACAATTTTATCTTTCATTCTTCATTCTATTTCTGCAGGTTCCTCAGTAACATTTCTCTGAATCAATTTTTACTAAATTAAAATGCTTCCGGTCATTTCTTATTAGAGCTTCTTTTTAATTTTTTTTCCTGCGCAGAGATTTTTTCAAATGAATACGGGAGGTCAAATCTTTTCCTTGACATTCGTGAGCGTGGTACACATTATCTCTGAACTTCCTGAAACGGAATATTTTTGTGCAATCTTCATGTCAGGAATATTTAGAGAAGTAAAATCTTTTCTCTGCAAAGAAACGGAACAGCCTCAGGAGGACCACCCATGAGATGAAGCTCTTTCGGGCTACAGATACGATCAATTGTGAAATTGGTTTCATGTCTTTTATCATTTACGTATCGTTCAAATATTTTCACAATTTTTTTTTTTTTTTTTTTGGTACCAACAGCGATAAATACGAAATGTGGCAATCCCTTCAATTTAACAATAATACATTATTATTATTATTATTATTATTGTTATTATTATTATTCATAATTAACTATTATGCCCTCCTCAGTTGCTCACGGTAAGCGCACTCGCTTACTTCTCCAGAAATCCCGGGTTCGATTTCTGGCAGGACGAGAAAATAATTATACCTTCAATGCTTCAGTTGAAATGAACTCGTTGACCTACAACCACAATGTGGATTACAGATGTAATGTAAGTCTACACTCCGTTTCACTCAAAATGTTTCTAGACGTGTCTAGAGGGTAAATCCACGTAGCATTAGACCTTTCATTAGCGTGCTCCTTAGTTCACCAAAACGAGAAATGCATGTCTAATAATTTTTACGAAATTCGGATAATCAAAGCTCTTTGAAATTAGGAAACGATTTAACACAATCATTTTGGTTCAATTTTTATTCTATTAAAACGTTTTATTATTGATCACGTTCTATAATGGATTTCAAAGTATGGATAACTTGATTCTACACAATGCTTTAAATTTACAAAGAAGGAACGGTTTCCGGAAGCAAAATGTTTCGTATCTTTATGTCGTGTTTACACGTATATGTGAATTTAATTAAATTACCGCAGAGAGAGAAAGGAGAAATATATAGCAAAACGAATACAAGATTCGCACCACCAGTGTTTTACGTACATTGTTGTCCTACACACATGTTCTGGCTTTGCATTAGAATGTGTTCGTCTTTTATTTCATTTCATCGGGAAATTAAAAAAAAGAAAGAAAACAGAAACAAACATTCGTTCAAGAATGTTTTCATTACAGTTCCAAAACAATAAAGAAAGGATACAATCTCCAATGATAGGTTTCAAAAAACTGTTTTAAAATGGAATGTTGTATCAACTAAGCTCGGAAATAACCAGTTCGTAGAAATTCGTATTATTTGCCACATTTAACAATATTTGGCAGATATAACCCACCCACTAATAGAAAACCAAAATATACGGACACAGCGTCGAACGTGCAAAATGGATATCGTTAACACACTGAGTGAGTTTGATGAAATGCATAATTTTTCTATTGTGCAAATTCAATGCTCTACGATGAAAAGAAGGAAGAGAAAAAAATGTGAATCCGACATGCAACGTGAGATTGCACCTGCGTGCTCTGTTCTTCTTCTGCCAACGACGGCGAGCCCCAAGGGCTTTCTGTCTCCCCGTCCCACCCCTCCCGCCGAGGAAGACCTACCCTTCCGAGCTGTCACTCGCAACAGACATGACCGCCAGCACAGACCACCTGCATTACCAACGCCTCCCATCCAAAGATGTTCTCTTCCGTCATTTCTAATTAATTATTTCTTAAACAGAAGCACAATGTACAATGGAGTTCTTTCTGAACTCGTGAACCTTCTTTTAGTTTCCTCTAAGTACAACTTACTTGGGTTCCTTAAATTAGTTCTAGCGAAGGTAAAATTAAATCACAAAAATAATTTAAACCGGAAAAATTACATTATCTTACGGTGATTTCAACTTGAAAAAACATATCTCACCTGCTATTAAAATGAAATAATTGCTATTATAATTAATGGAGTAATACACTTATTTTTTTAAAAATCTATTCTATCGGGAAAGTGATGGAAGTTTACTTTGATTTGTAGTCAATTTCCCGCTGTATTTTTACATCATTTTTATCTGTAGGTCACCGGACATCTGAGAGAGATATTTCACTCGGCCGCCATCTTGTTACATGAATCTCTTGTACATTTCTTACGAGTCAAGCGAGTACCTAAATATTTTTTGCACTATATCATTAACTCATAGATACAAATTAAATCGTGTCTTTTCTTCGCTATTATCCATACTGTAGTGTTTATAAACAATGAAAATCATAATGATAAAGGAAACAATTATACATCTCAGTGATTATAGTTGGAGTGCTGACTCAACCTTAAGAACGAAAAACTTACAGTGAGATTCGGGAAATGTCGGCAAATGCCGCTCCGGAAGTAATAGGTGCACGAGCTGAGTCTACTCGAACAACAGACTAAAAGAACGTTTGACGACAACTTAATCAAACCAGACAGGCACTCATTATTAATAAAGACAGGGAAAGATGTAATAGTTTTGTTGCATTCTTTACATTTTAAATTTAAGTATCAAATTGGTCACCGCAAACCATAAGATCCAATGTGGTGACTGCACACAATACTTTCATGAATCAAAACGGGATTTTTGACCCGAGGAACTTATGTGTGAAACTAATATTCTTACGAACATTTAATTGTGGATTTATTTTAACTGCAGAAGAATTTTCACTTATACCGAGTAAACGGTACAGTAGAACTCCAATAATACGGACCGCACCTAGTCCGGATACGTAAATATCCGGATAATTGGATTTCTTCCAAGAAAAAGGTTAATTTTTAGGCCAAGCGACAGAGATATAGTTGAGACTCACAATGTTGTGGAAATAACTAATCGCTGAGACTCATATTATTGAGAACATACAATATACAGATCAAATAGACAATTTAATGACATCTACAGTTAGCTAAGAACAATGAAAAAGTACAAGAAGTTTTATTAATAATAATGATGCAAGATGATTTGAAGACAAATATTTTGTACTGGAACAGAAGCATTCTCACTGATCTAACAACAATTCATAACAGTCCTGATGTAATCCTTTGGAAAAGAAAAGAATCAAAAGTGTATCTCATCGATTTTGCTGTCGTAAATTACAACAATCTAGAAGAAACAAAGAACGACAAAATATCAAAATACCAAAAACTAGCCTTTGAAGTAAAAAAAAAACTCTGAAGAATGTTCAAGAAGTGATCATAGTGTCTATCATTGTATCTACCCTAGTGCCCCAATCCCTGGTCGACTCCATTTAAAAACCTCGAAATCAACACCAATATAATAAGTAGATTGCAACACAGCGTCCTTCTGTTCTCAGCCCACATTTACCAGAAATAGATTCTTGGACCTGAAATAGATTCTTCCTCCCAGCAGAACTTGATTTAAAAATCCACTGCTGAGAGAAAAACCAACACAAGTTGAGAGAACTAGATAATGATGATGATGATGATGATGATGATAATAATAATAATAATAATAATAATAATAATAAAATACCTTTATTCCGTGGCGAGGTTCAAGCCGTCATGTTTGTTTTTCCGCCTAAGTACGATTTGCATACAATTTATACAACATACAACATACACAATAGGGCTGTAATGATTGCGAACCCTAAAGCCCCAATGAAAAAAAAATAATACATGTATTGTACAATAATATAAAATAATAAAACATTCATGCAACATAAAACATACATACATGAATAACTATGGCTATAAATGGAGAATAATTCGACTTTTCTCTGGGGTAGCAATCTAGGACTCATCCCGGCATTTACCTTAAGCAATCGACGAAAATCCAGAAAAAAACTCAATAAGGATGACGGTTTTTTTTTCAGCCATCGATCCGCATATTTCACTATCCGCATGATTGGAGTTCTACTGTATGTTCTATTGTACTATTCTGTCGAAATCATGGAAAACCATGCAACTAAGAACTATTTTAAGGACTTTTTAAGAACTATTTTAAGTCGAGGCGGCGGTTGGTACAATGGATAGTACACGTGCAGCCCGAGCAGTGAATCCCGGGTTCGCGTCCCGGTCCCTCGCAATTTTCGCCTGAGGGCTGTTAACGATGGAAACTATCCTCCGCGAGTAGGAGGTACTTTGAAAGTTGTGAAGGAACTATTTAGTCCTACCATCGTATAGAACCGCATCTCTCATCCTCTCTGTGTTGTGACTGAAATTGCAGAAGCGAAAGCGAGCTCCCTCTCCCCACGGTTGGGGTGTGGTGGGGTGGGGGGTCCCATCTATTCAAAAAGTTATGACGAAAAAAGAAAATCTCCCACCGACCGCAACGCCTATGTCGGACCTTCTGGACAACGCATCTCAGACAGATGAGCGCTTCAATGTGCTTTTGTTGGAGACGTCGTGTTATGACCTGTGGCCGAATGGCGGTCGCTGTGGGTCCACAGAAATATGAGGTCCATGTCTTTGGTAACTTCTTCCCCCCCCCCAAACCCCCCCAACCAAGCATCCTCCGAGGCAGTAGAATGCGGGACACGATGAGATCCATCTACAGCGCTGTTCTTCTGAAGTGTCCGTTGACCCCATAGGAATTGTGAAGGATTCTAAAACATTTTGAGGGTTCTGTTGTCAGTCGTATCGCGGAAGGTCGTGTTACTGCCCTCAAATTTCAAATAGGTATTAGATATTCTGTTATATTGTTGTATTTGTAAATGGGAAATGTAGCTAAGTGCTATTGGAGCTTATCTACACGGGGTGATAGGAGTTAGGAGATGGGTGGTAGAGACTATAGGTAGTAGGTGGGTCGGTTAGCTGGGTTTACAAACAACTTGGCCCACGTTGAGGGGTTAGTAGAAGTAGTTAGTAATAATAGTTAGAGTTATTGATACTAGGAGGAGCTGAATAGAGGAAGGAAGGTTTGCTTTTCAGTAGTCACAGTTATATATAAACTGGTACATCCATGTGAAAAGCTACGAATTTTCTGGCCCCATCGGGAATCGAACCCGGGATGACTTGGTGAAGAGCGACAACACTACTACCTGAGCCACCGGTGGGGCAATTAGATAACTAATGCAACGCCTTTTAAGAAGTTATGGTATTAACGCAGATGAATCAGAAATTAAACAGGGGAGTATGTGGATCTCTCACATCCAGGTGTTGCAGTCACTTAATATTCCTAAGAATAATTCCAGTTGTTTTTATATAAATGCTACAAAATTGTACGTTCATCTTTAATTTATTTATTTATTTGCTATTTTTAAGTACAGAGTTCGTGTTGCATTGAAGTCATGTCACCTCAAAATACGTCTACTTAATCATTTATTCTGGTTTATATTAATTATACGAGAGAAACGATACCACGGTCATAATTAAAACTACAACTATGTATTCTTGATATTTCAAGACTAAACTAGACACTTACCACATTGTTTTCTTGAAAGGTTCCGAAATTTGCTCGATAGTGTTTGCCATCTTGCTCCAACCACAAGACGCTTCGCTGTACACAAACTTCGAAAACATTCGCAGATTTATGAGGATATGGTAATCAAAGGGTTTTTTCCGATTCACCAAAGAGAAACAATAAAACTCACAGTCATAATAAAGTGGTTTTGCTTTATGGCCCAAGCTGCGAACAATATGCAACCGAGCAACCGTATTCGCACGCACAGTGAGTCGCCTCTCAAACCAGGTTACAATCTCAATCCTATTTACAAAGAAAATAAGAACATCGATTAACAGGGATGTCCAAACTATTAGTGTGGTTGTAAAGATAGGATCCTCTCGTTAAATAATAATAATAATTATAATAAATTTAATAATAATAAATTTATTGTCAAAAAACAGTACAAACTGCGTATGACCACGTGGAGGACAATAAACCAATTTACTCTCCGGAAACAAGCAAGGGACCTTCCCATCACTTCCGATCAAGGACCCTAAGGCAGAGGCGGATTCAAAAATTTCAGCAAAAGTTCCTAGATAATATAAAAAGTTAGCTGCGAGTTGTAATACATATATAATGTCAATATGTTTGTAATTTAACGCAAATATGTTTGTAAATTTACATGTACAAGTTATTATTGAACTATAGATTATTCTGAGTATAGTGTTTAAAAATCATGAGTTGAAAAAACACTAAATTCACGCTTTATTGTTACAATAAACACGCCCCTAGACAAAGCCTAGAGAACCTGTATAAGAAATCCGCCTCTACCCGAAGGAAAAACGGAGAAAAACCCGGGCCAAGATGGGGTTAGAGAATTAATGTACACAACCGTGCCAAAGTTGAGTTCACATAAAACTAAATAAATATGAGCCATACGGCAACACAATCATGCAAGAAAATAGTTCTTCCAAAGTAAAATGTACACATTCTTATTCAATCGAGTTTCAAAACGGAAGTCAAACAAGAACTCTAGAGAATTCTAATACTAAATATTGAAAAAATAGTAACATTCCTTCAATTTTCAAATGAAATGAATAAAGACTCGATTTCCATAAAATTGAACTTCTGATAACCAATGGTCGTTTCGTGTACCTAATGAGGGAGATGACTATTTCAGATAACAAAATGTTAAATACTTCTCACATACTTCAGAAGACAAAAAATTAATAGAAAACAATTATCACCTTAAAAATTAAGTAAAATATATTTTTTATGCCAAACGGATATAATATGCGATATCCTTTTCTTTAGAAATAGAAGCAGACGTTTCTTACAGGGTTTTTGCCCGAGTGGAATGTTGGCCTCATTTCCTCATCCAAGAGCCGAATGGTTTGTAATTGCGGAGTTCTGGCCTCCGTAAACCCTGTTGTGGGACAACAGTTTGACTCTAGCTGATGGTTTTTAAATTTAAGAAATTGCTTTCTCTCCATAATTTTCCTAAGTTATACAGAATTCAAGATGAATGTGTTGTGTAAATGGTTTCTTCTACACAACTATTCCATAAATAATTTATTTACTGAGAAGAAAGCAGTTACAAACTGCCAATGACCACGTTGAGGACAATAATAAACTGAATATTTATTTAATAATAAACTAGATTACTCTCCGGAAGCAGGAAAGAGACCACCGTATCGATTCCGATCAAGGACCCGAAGGCAGAGGCGGATTTAACATTTCAGTACACTCATCCTAAGGTAAGAATAAAAATGTATTATTATATCTCCAAAATACCAAAAATATTGTATAAATAAAACACAAAAAAGTTACTTACAAGAACGTATTATAATCAAGCTATAGATTATTTGTAAAGTATTGTTTATAAAGCGTAACTATCAAAATTAAATTTCAGATAAATTATTTCGACAGACCGCCGTCCCTAGGCAAGAGCTTGTACATCCTATCCGCCTCCACCCGAAGGAAAACCGGAGGAAAACCCGGACCAAGATTAGGATTCCCATAAATACACACCAAGGCTTTGGCGTAGGAGGGAAAAAAACGTTCCTGGCAATGCGAGGCGTCGCGCATCTTTTTACGGATGTCTTTTTACGCAAACAAGCGCCACCTAAAACAATGGAGGTGTAGCGGCACCGCAAGGAGATTTCAATCGAAAGCACGGAACCTGTTAGGGGTCTGGCATGGCTTCGTTAATGCAAACTCAACAACCAGGAAAAGGGGTCTGTGGGAGGTACACACAGGGTGGTCGCCGACGTGGTCCACAGGAGAATTCGGTGTTATGTTATTGTGAGAAGCAACAAGAGAAACGGTTGGACGCAGTCTTCTCCGCCGCAGGCTGAATGCTCGCTCGCGCGTCCAACTACACGAGATTTCACAGATGAAAAGACTTTGCGGACGCAACCGATTGTATTCTTTAAACGAACGGTGCAAGATGTAAGTTACTCATAGAGTTTTCTTTCAAACGATATAATATTTAAAATAGAGATAACACGTAGAACACGTCCATTAAAAATAACCATTTAATTTAGTCTCATTCAAGGGTTGACAATGAGCAAGTAGAATTGATTCCGGACTCTAATTGTCAATTGCGCGGATGTTAAGAACTGGTTATCCAATCCTCGTCTATACTAATCTACAGTTTTTCCAGATCAGTTATATTACACATTTATTTTTTACTTACAATATTTCTCTACATCTATACATAAATGCAATAGCTTGCTTCTGAGCTGTATTGACAAAAAGTCATTTATGTGATTCATTATATCATTATTTGGCAAATGTTAATAAAAAATATATTTCGTGTACCGAGTTGGATTTAGTGGGCTAATGAACCATCTGCTTTGTAGCACTACTGTGTTGGAAAATGACCCATCGTCTGCGTGTTTTTTCTAATACTCTGTTTTGTAAATAGTTTTATCATTCAATTTTCATTCAGAAAATTAGAAAGTCTTATTGTTTACAAATAAATAATTATGATGTTGAACTTGACCAATATATATATTATATAACGGAAGGATATATTCGAGGATTGGTCATCAATAAAAGATTACTTTTACAACGCCAACGTTTCGGCAATTTATTTTGCCTTCGTCACGACTACAAAGAACATACACAATTTATATTAGTTCTAGTAGTTTTGTATTATAATAAGACTTTTTGGATATGGTTTTGTAACAGTTATTTCATAGTTAGACAGTGAGTAATCATTGATATATTGTGTTTCAAAGTTGTACTAGAAATAATGCAAATTGTGTATGTTCTTTGTAGGCAAAATAAATTGCTGTTGGCGTTGTGAAAAGAATATTTTATTGATGACCAATCCTCGAATATATCGTTCCGTTATAAATCTAAAATTATTTATTTATCTTGATTATATATTGGATGTCAATATTAGAATTTATCCTGTATTACTTGTTCCCCATTTTAACCGAATTTTCGCTTACCCGGATCACTTCTGTCCCCAGAAAGCCTGGAGAGAGTCATCTTGATCTCCTTTTGCAGCCTCCATAAGAATATCTTGCGTTTCGGTCCTAATAAAACTATTTTTTTTTCTTGCTTTGCCAACGTTTCGATTCTATATCTTCTTCAGGGCAACAAAAGATCATCAAGAAAAAAATTCAACAAAAAAGAGAAAAGGTACGTATCATGTTGGTGTAAGTGTTTTGTAGTTTATTGTATAAATTAATATTGAAAATATCCTTTGTGGAAGATAATGTAGCCCTGAAGAATATATAACGTTAGCATAACAAAAGAAATTGTTGTACTTCTTCCGTATAAACAATATGGCGACGAAAGACACAAAATGTCCGGTTCCACGCACCTAAGGAAAAGGTCGCCGCGTGCCGCCACGTCGTGGGCGGCTGCGTCGCAGCACAGTGGGGGCGGGGGGTGGGGGGCGGAAGAGGATGGAAGGGGGAGGGGGGAGGAGGTGGGGGAAGGAGTTCGGACGCGGGGCCCCGTC
>NNCF01126552.1:343461-384132 GCA_002313205.1 Laupala kohalensis
CCCCTACACACAACAAAACACACGGACACCACAGCGACAGTGACAACACAAAGGCACGATACGGCGTCGGAAGAAGGGGATGCAGTTGTGTCTCACAATTAGGGCGATGCAGTTGTGTTAATTTCGGGGCAAATGACATTTCAATCGTAGTATTTGTAAATGGGAAATGCAGCGCGGTATTGAAGCTCATCTTCTTGGGGCGATAGATGGTAGCGGAAGAGTTGCTTTGCTAGTAAGGTGGACCGGTTACAGACAACTTGGCCCACGTGGAGGTATTAGTAAGAGTTAGTGATACTAGGAGCAGTAGGAGATGGATGGAATAAGGTTTCCCTTTTCAGTAATCACGGCTGTATGAAATTAATGTGAAGAGAGCTACAAATTTTTTCTGGCCCCGCCGGGAATCGAACCCGGGATGACTTGGTGATGAGCAGGAACGCTAACACCTTAGCCAACACAACGAGTGAATAATCTCTGCAAAGTTTAGAAGAAGCGAAATCTTGAGAAAATTTAGCAAGATTTCAGACGAAATATTCACTAGGTACGTGAGAATGCAAACCGAACTATCGTTACACCACCTTCCGTGAACATTTTGAGGAAATCATTCAATTTACGTAACGTCTCACCATCTCTTTTCGCCAATCTATCTAAAATCCTACGTTAAAATTAATCTCTCTCAGGGGGAAATATTGACGACTAGTCTCCTTCTCTCTGCAGTTTTCTGTTTCTTATAAATCTTAGTTTCCAATGTGATGAGAAATTTACAACAGCAGCAAAAGGGATTAAAAGCAGTTTCTTTCGTTGACGAGGGATCTGTTGGGAAGCGTGATCAGGCTAATGCTATACGAGGGATTATTGGATTAGCAGAGTGACTCACGCGATAGGATTAAAGGATCAGATGGGTGGAAGACAGAGGTTAACATCATTCACAACAGGGCGGAAGGACCCGCGGCGAATCTTGTGACTGTCATCAGTGAGGTGTTACTTCCCTTCTGGTAGCTAAAGTGGTAGCGTTCTTCCTCTTCACCAAGTCATCCCGGGATCAACTCCCGGTGGGGTCATAAAAATTCGTAGCTCTCTTCACATGAATGTCCCAGTGCATATAGCTGCGATCCCTCCTTCCTCTATGCCGCTCCTGCTAGTACGAGTAGCTCTAAGTATTACTAACAACTGCTACTAACTCCTGCACAAGGGTCAAGTTGTTGGTAAGCCCAGCTAACCGGCCCACCTACTAACAATAGTCCCTACCACCCAACTCCCACCTCATATAGCCCCATGTAGATAAGTTTCAATAGCACTTTGCTACATTTTCTCATTTACAAATACTACAATGGAAAGAGTTTTTGCCTCAGACGAATTCCCATATTAGCACTGCATTCAACTCTTGTTACTACTATACTTTGGCAATTGATTTATTTAAAGGGATTATTAATAAATTATGCCACGTGATCTTTGAGGACTTTTACCCCCACCCCGATCCTGCATGTCGCACTTCGTCATATTACACCAAACCCTTCCTTAACGTGACGTTAAAAAACGACCCACCCACCCCCATCATAAAGAATGAGAAACAGTAATTAAAGGAGGGAATATAATCGTTTGTATAGTTAAGGCTTGTGGCGGATCTATGAGGCTATGAGGCTAAAGGGACTATAGTACCCCACCATTGGACCTGAACTCTTAACAGATAAAACTGATAAATGGAGGACTTTGTAAAAGTATTATCAGATTGTTACTAGTTATATTTGTTATTTTTATTATTAATAATACTCAATAATGAAATTAATAATACATATTAATAAATTTAATAAATAATTTTTATTGTTAATAATAATACCAGATTGTTAATTACTTATTTGATGTATTTTATTTAAAGGTAATATTTACAAAATTTGTGTTGTAAAACCATAATTTTTAAACAAAAATGCTCCCCAGTTATCCCCCTGCCCCTCTTGATTACGGTCCTTTGATCCGCCACTGGTCAAGAGAATTATAAAGGTCTAAGGTGTCGCATGGAGAAGGGTTTATAAGTCTTTTCTTTTCATTCGAAGGGAAATTTATCTCAATTGAAAATGTTTCGACATTTACGATATACCAAATGTTACGCTTTCTAAAATATCCTCATCTAGAACCCTCCTGCCCCCAAGACTCCGACAAATTATGAACGATCTCACTATGTATATGCGAGTTAAGATGAATACAATATCTGGTTCCATATACCTTCTTTGCGAAAGCTTTTTAAATATTGCACTCAACTTATCTTTGTATTTTTCTTTCTGCGAAGAAAAACCACTCCACTCAACTTCTTGGACGTAAAAACGCAGGTTTTCTTAATGAAAGGGTTTTCTTAATGAAACGCTTGGAAGAAAAATCACTGGGAACTCTGGGATATTTTCATGGCAACTTTCGGACTCGTGGACTACCAGGTGTAGGGGGTAGAATTTTATTTCATTTCATTTGACCCCAATGTCCTCCTTTATATTGCATTTCTTCTTAATCAACGTTCGTCATGAAATATGCTCTATTTTAATACTTCCCCTTTCTTTGCTTATATTTCACTATGTTATTTATTATTTATTATATCCATTTAACTTAATGTTCATAAAAGCAATGGAAGCGTGGCAATAGTAGGAGCAGTGGGTAGGAAGACACGATAGAGCCGGTTGTGAGAGTACGAACGAGTGCAGAGAAGAGTGGAGGATTAAATTGGGAAAAAGATTGGAAATCTGAAAATGGGAGGTACTGTAAGGGAGGTCTAGAATACAATAGAAAGGTGAAAACTGGAAGAACTAAGACGAAAAGGGTGGAGAAAGGAAAAAGACCATGAACAGATAATTAACTATTTATCTTCTATTTTATTTCTCTTTTTTATTTTAAAAAGATCCAAATTGCAACGATTTTTACTAAATCAAACCCTAGCGATGACGCCTCTACGTGTCGAAGCTTCCCGTACCAACCAAACGGATAAGAGAGAGGTGACTTCCCCAACTTCACTTACACGATCAAGATTGAATTACATGAACACGCAATCCACATTTACTAGATACGTACGCAGACTGTTTGGTGGGTCGTGTAAGTAAGTAAAAAGTATGTTTGATTTCGCCCTCCGTCAAATTCTTATCGTAATACGACATAGCTAAATAAATATTCAATGCGAAAAAGAACAAGTTTTCAGGTGAAGCTGCTACAGAAATAAAATTACTTTCCATTACAACTTGATTAAAGTAACATTCCGCAAGCGAAGGACGAGAGCATTCTATAAGGTAGGTGCTTATCTACAAAGCAAGAAATACATGTATCACCTGAGACAACGGAAAAGACAATTGTTCATTTTGGGTTCTTTAACCCCAAATATCGGGATGGGGTTCTCGGTGAGGTTTAGCTGGTAATATTTAACAACCTGCGATGCAGTGGTGCGTCTACACCTTATGAGGCCCAGAGAGGCAGTATTGCTGGAGGCTCAAACGTGTTTCCATGTCTACTAATACTTATCCCATGCTCCGATGTACTAAAAAGAATTGAAATTTCAGTTTTACTTATTAAAAAGCTCAACTATTATTTGATTTACAATTTTTACATTATTCGGGTAATATTTATATTCAAATTTACGAGTGTAAATCATATTTGGAGACCGATTTGGAGGTGGACCGCTCCCTCCGCGCTTCTGCCGCAACTTTCCGCAAAATTCTTTATAGTCCACATGTATTGCGCATTTGCCTTAGGGCTTTTAACCCATCTGTCTATTTAATGTTCCACTAGATGTTTGTGCATATCCTTGTAGGTAAGAGATACATTCAGTCTCCGAAGTAAGCCATGACGAGAGACAAACAGCGTCTTGCTCTCAATCGCAACGTGTCGAACACACGCCCTTGCGGGACGCCATCTGTCGCTTTCTGCAGGAGACAATCGTCGAGCAGTAATGTCCGCGCGCCGCGGGGGGGTGGACATCGCGGTCACTCGACATCTGTATATCCACGTGGGGTCCACGTGCGCTCGCACTGTGGGACGAATTCTCGAACTGTCGGGAACTGTCGGTCTTTGTACAGGGTTCCGAACTACCAAACAAAAACCGAATATCAAAATATTCTCTAACCCGTATCGGAACAGAAAAAAATGTATATAATATTATACCATCGTCAATCATTAAGTCTGATAAAGTACGTGCGATAAATAATTAATTAAAATTAATTTTTACTACAATTATCACAAAGACATCCAATGCTTGATGATACTTATTATCCCTGTCTTTGACACTGCATCTTTCGAACAATACGACCGTCAGATATGTGAAGAAGTATAGTCGATGCTAGTTATATCGTCTCGTGCGTATTCTTTCTTAATTCTAGATGAAACTTCCAATGTTCCTCAAAAATCCAGTGGACATTCCTATACTCAAAGTCAACTAATTCTGCGGAGGGAAAATGTGACCAAAGAAGAGAAACACGAACGGGAAAGCACCGTGTCTATTAGGGTTATTGTGATGTAGTAGCAGTAAATTAGTTTATTGTCCTCGCAGTTAGTTTGCTCTAGGAAGTTTGCAATTGCTCTATTGACAGTAAATTATTAATTTATTTATTTATTGCCAGTACGGGGCTTGATGATAGTACAAGACTTGTAAACCGTGTAGCCAATGCTTTTATTTAGGAATAAGGGTTATGATAAGAGAACCTAGTGTTAATTTGGCAGTTCTTTCGAATTTCTTTAAACTTAAATCAATCGCCAACATTGGGTATCAATTCAAATCACTTGCTCTTCTGGCGTGTGGAAGGAATATTACCCTGTGTCTGAGTTTGTTGCGATTAATACGTGTTTTTTTTACAGCAAATAGTCACTTTTGCGACTTTTATTGAGATTCATTCGGGCATTAGTTAAATTCGTGTTAGAGAGCCATTTTGCATCACATTACTTTAAATACAAATATGGCCACGAAACCGTATATTCATTTTCCTGAGTCGTATATATTATTGAGTGCTTTTTTTCGTGAGAATAAATTAGGCGTATCCTCCTATGTGACTTTTGCCTGCAGCGCAGGTGCGTGTGACCCACAGTGTGGGTGGTTGGGTGGTTTGGGTGGGTGTGTGGTTGGGTGCGGCGCTGTACGTCATTGTGATGCGGCACGGAATTGTCTAGAGGCCGTGGGAGTCAACGGTGACATCAGCGGACCACCCGAAAGCCACGCGACCAACCCTCGTAAGGCTACTACCCCCTGCTGCTGCTGCTACCACCCTGTCGACGTGCACAACACCCTGCGGTTCACCCTCCAAAGAACTTTCTTACACTTGTTTCCGCTGAATTTTTTTGTTCTTTTTTCGAATTTTCTTGTGAGTTCGTACAAAACACTCAAATGAAATTGGTTGCTGTGTTTCCAGTACACTTCAAAACTTTACTATATTTTAATAATTCAAAAATTTTATAGTTTTAACAAATTTCAAATGTTTATAAACTTAACAAAATTCTTGTACTTTGCATTCTTACATATTGTTTATATATTTTTGTATTTCGTTATATTTTAGAGTGGCGATGCCAGCTAAGATGGCGAAATTACTATCCGAATAAATATTTAAGTAGTAGACAACACCACATCTTAAAAATGAATTGTAGTATCGCCTCACCAATATTGAACGGAAATGAAACCTTGGAAACAATACGTAATTTCTTCACTAAGTTGGTGGCTTTGCAATGTCTCTACCCTCCATACCACTCGCTATTAATATTTCCGTCACCGAGTTCAAAAAACCTATTCAAGGTTTCCTCGGTCTCATCGTATTTAGACAATAATGGAGATAAATAGGAAATAGTAAATATTTATCTATTTCAAAGGGAGGCCTTGAAGTTAGTATTTACGTGTTGGAAAGTAAAGTTTTTTTAGAATTTGTAATATTCGAATTTCACAATATTAACAAAATACAAAAACGGTCCTGTTTACAACGAATTTTCATTCCAAAGCATTTGTAAATCTTATGAAAATCATTAGAGCAGTTGTCGAGAGGAAGATCTATAAATGTATATACAAGCAATTATTTCTCGCTTAATGCTTAAGGACATATGCTGTTAAATAAGAGTTAACTATAATATACTTTAATAGCAATAAAACAGGAAACCGGCGTTCTCCTTCTCTCCAATTGAATGCTAAAGTTAAAACCTGACCGTGTACCTTTTGTTTAAATGGTGAACACAATCACCATATAAATAGATTGTGCCTTGTATTATTGTAAGTCTGGTCTGTAAGAATTTGTTTGAGGAGTTATTAACACTTTAGTCAATTTAATTATGGGGACACTCACATACAACAATTCAGAAGACGGAAAAATAAAATAAATCCATAAGGGTTGTATTATTTCATAATATAAAAAAAAATATGATGCAATTTTATTCCAGCATAATTGACTACTTTTAAAATTATGAAAAATTACGATTGTTTTTCAAGACACTTTCATAGTTCCCTTCAGATATTTTAAAAATAATTTTCTTTTTTAATTTATTTCCAACAGTTTTAAAATACGGCATTAGAACAAAGTTAGAAACCTCGTTTTGGGCTTAAACGTCGTTTGCTAAGGTCACTATTTTAACGTGAAACAGTCAAAAACCCTACAATGTACACACATATCCAACTAGAAATTACCTATCTTGAATATTAATTGATATTTTTTGTAAAGTAAAATAAATTATTTGCTACCACTCCCTCTTCGGAAACTGAGGAAGGAATAATTACTAAATTAATCTCAGTTACCCGAGGGGTAAGTGATGTCACGGACCTGTTTTCAGATTATAAACGACGCCTGCATAACTCATGCAGTTATTCCATATGGTAAGCATCACATATCCTCCTCAAAAGGAAGACCAAACCTCTTTTCTCCTCTCCCCTCATTCAACTCTTCGCCACATCGTGGGCGGAGCGCCACAAGCAGACACATCCATACGCGTTAGGGAGGCACCGACGGGCCGCGTAATAGCCACGAAAGAATATGCGCAATATGGTGGAGTACCTCACTGCTCAAGAATAGCTACTCTGGGGCTGTGGCGGATCTACGGGGGGGGGGGGCTAAGGGGGCTATAACCCCCTCCCCATTGTACCTGAATTCTTAACTGAAANGTTACCAGATTAATAATTGTTATTAGTAATAATGTTATTGTTATTAATACCAGATTAATTTTAAATGTTAATTATTTATTTGATGCATTTTATTTAAAGGTGATATTTATAAAATTTGTGTTGTAAAAACAATGTTTAAACAAAAATGCCCTCCCCCTCACTTGATCGGCCACCGTTCAATGGGTGCAGACGATACTCGGATGATACTTGCCTCTTCTTCACGACTGCGTTGGAAGAATATTGCAAAATTTCATCATGCGTTATTCTACCGTGGGAAAAACATACAACACATTTAAATAACGTTTGATGTTTTAGGTTATGATTATTATTCATCACATTTAAATACTTTCTTAAAAATATTTGTATAAGATATATTCTCTATTATGATGCTTTTTTGATACGTTTTTTTAATGAAAGCTGTTGTAGTAAACACAAAATACACCAAAATTTTCTAAAAGACCCTTCATCGTGATAAATGTTTCACTTGCGATGAACAAATTGAATAATTTGTTTCGGATTTTATCCATGGTCGAACGATTTAAGAAAAATATTCGGAATAAAATACTGGTTTCATTAATATTATTTTTGTCTTATAACCACCAACTATTTACCTAATCTTCTCAACAGTTTAATTCGATAAATCAGATTTCTTACCGGAAGTTTTAATTGCTAGCAAAAAATAACGATAAATGTTCACACTGTTTTCCAAGATACGTGCAAGAATGTATATCACAGTCTTCTTTACTGGTATTCATATTCAGGAGAGTTCGACAAAATTAAAATTATGCATTTCCATCTAAAGTCAGTTGATTCGAGGAAGAAACCTACTTTCCGAAACTCGCTGGGTCCAGTAGAAAGGTGACACCAACCTAACCTCATTGAGGTCCATCGATTGAAACCTGTGGATTCAAGTCAGAGCCCTGCTTGGAGAAAAGAAGTATTTTCAATATTAAAAATGTTAATTTGTCAGGAGGCCTGTACGGTATTTTCATCTAACTGTATAATTTACGCAATAGAGGCTATTTGTGTTCAGTCTATTACAATTATTTTTGGAATGACCCATGGTGATACTAAACATCGTTGACCTCTATATTGAACAACTAAGGATATCTTGCATTTAGGTCGAGTACAACAATTATTTTTATGCCGCATCCTCTTCAGGGCTAACAATTCTAAAACATGATGACTATGTCCATATCACCCCATATCAATCCTGCACACATCGTCCTCCAACAAACACGACCATTTCACTATAATTCGTTTCATCTACACATATCATTCCGATAAGTAAACAATACTTAGACTAAGTAGGATTGGTATGACACGATATGAACAGAGTAATCATGTTTTAGAATTGTTAGCTCTGAAGAAGATATAAAAAATATATCAAAATTGTTTTACTTGGCAAGAATATCCTTATTTGAGGTTTGTTTACGTGTGTTGACGATGTATCAAATCCTATTCAGAGAGTTTGCAGTGACGGACAAATCTGGTTCGCGGTACGTTTTCTCGAGATACTCCCGTTTCCGCGCGTCAGGGAGGACATCAAGACACCCTTCAAATTGCACAGAGGCATCTCAAGCCAACCCTTCAATAACGAATGAAGACGAGTATTGGCGGTGAAGGGAACATTACCCTTCCCCATTGGACCTGAACTTTCAACAGACAAGGCATACGTGGCCACTTTAAACAATTAAAAAATTGGATAATATTTAATATTGTTAATTGTTGATTGTATTACTATTTAAGAGAGTTCACGTATTTTATTGAAAAGATTATTATTGAAAAGATTTATTATTATTTAAAGAGTTCGTGCATTTTATTGAAAAGATAATATTCATAAAATTTGTGAGTAAAACCATGATTTTAAAACAGAAATGCCCTCCAGATCTTTCCCCGGTTACCCCCACCTCACCCCTCGGGCTCTGACTATGGTCTAGATATCCGCCACTGAAGACAAGTATGAACAGTTTCATGCAGACTCTCTGTCTTATTTCACACGTCACTTCCATATTCGATAATGAACTGCCTGTGAGACACACGCCACAGTTAACTTCTCCGATCGCCATATGGTCATTTTATAATCTCCCCGGCACACGCCAGTCCCAAGCACCACCTTCTTGCTTCGGTCGCGAGGTGGGGCGGTCGCAGTCTGTAATTACCCGCTTCTCCCAGAGGAGGCGCAGCAGTAATAGTCATGTCGGAGTCGTGGAACGGGTCGCAACACGCGACCCGTTCAACAAATTTATTTCCTTCCTTCAATTACGTTCTTTGTGCGGCGCTGAGAAGAGACCCCCGGCGTCGGAATCACGGATCGCGGAGAAAAATCAATTCCTACTTTTGAAAGAATTTATAATATAATAAAATTAATTGTCTAAAAATCAAAAGTTAGAAACCGTAGCAGTATGACCACGAGGAGGACAATAAACTAATTTACTCTCCTGAAGCTAGCAAAGGGACCATCCCATCAATTCCGATCAACGGCTCAAAAGAATTAACTTAAAACTTTAACGAAGCTCGTAAACCCTCCTTTTAAAGAATTTCTTTGTAAGATGTAGTTTCTGAAAATGAACCACTAATGGACTTTTTTAATTTCGAGTACTACAACAAGTAGAACATAAAGGAAGGACAGTAATGGTAAAAAAGGAGTGAATATGTTTTTGGTATACAAAAGCGAATATTGACAAAAATTCCCGATTATGTCCGACATTGCATGTGTATGATCAACATACCAGAATAAACAAGAATTGATTTTTGTTTCATTTAGGAAAAAACCTTATTTCTGGACTGCTCATTCTGACATCATTTAATTTCGGGACACCGCTTCAGGTTCCTGAATATTCAAAATTTTGAACATTAATGAATATAATTATGTTTAAGATACGTACGGACAGCGTAGAAAATTTTTTTAAAAATATTATTAGCTTCAAATAACCAGTGTGTCAGAATAGTCACATGTCCCCATGATAGAGCAAGAAATTGTGAAACATTCATCTTATCTCGAAGCGTGTTGTAGGAGTACTATTGATTGATGCAGGTCTCCCAACCCGTTCAAAAAAATCATGAAATGGATTGATTTGCAGTGGAAATCAGTAGACGAATGAAAAATTTGTCCGAGGTTCGATTTTTACCTGAGGGTAATATCACATCTATAAAATCGTAGCGGAAGTACAAAGTACATGGTAAATTACCAATTATTTCATATCGAAACTTATTCTCTTCCAAATATAATACGAAAATTTTTACCAAAAATTAACATAAGTTTACGACATGGCTACATCTGAAGCACTTCAAAATCATTTATTATATTTTTCTTGCTTTCAAGAATATCTTGCAAATCAAGTTTCGTCGATAAAAGTCAAAACTGATTAAAAAATTGCAAATACGGGTTCACGCTCATATTTGTAATTGTTGTACAAATATGAATCGTTTGCCCAAATACACGCGAACTCCCAAGTCGCAAGAATTCGAGTTGTAAGAATTTAATCACCAACAATTTAATGATAGACCGTCGAAACAAAATCTCTACATTTCAATTTTCCAACAAGAAGATTTACAACACAACCTAACCTAACCTAACCTAACCTAACCTTCCACAAGACAGAGTAAACTTGGTGAAATAATCCGGAGTGCAAATGCGTTTTAAACAGGAATACAGAGATTGCGCGAATGGAAATTGCATGATGCGGTTCCTTGGCCTCGTGGCGCCATAAAGCGAAGATTGAAATTCTCTACCTTGGTAGTCAATTATTTCATGCGGAATTAAGAACAAGGTTTTCTAAAAGAAACGATGCGTCTGATACTAGCAGCTAAAGTACATCACGCAAACTTCTATTCTAATAATATCAAGAATCTCAAAAAATTAAAAAAACATAAAAAAACAATTCCAAACAATGTTGAAAGCGTAAATTAAATTCGTCAAAAATAAGTCGACAATATTAATTAATAACTCACAGTGCACTGTTATATACTCGTGTAATGGGAACAGCTTTTAATTATGATAATGAAGTAAACACCATACATATTAAAACCGTTATCATGGACATAAAAATCCTCACAATCGACGACGCTAGTAATAGTTACAAGCATAGCAAAAAGAAAGAGACTAGAAATAGGAAAATAAAAATTAAAATAACTTTTTAGTATGTGATGTTCATACGTATTCTTCATTTTTTACTTATGCCAACATTATGAACGCAAATTTTTCCAAAAACCCATACATTGAAATTTCTTATTTCTTTCATGTGATTGATCTCGGAAGCCATTGCTTCCCTTCGCGTGGTCGCGGGATCGCTTAAAATGAATTCTCATTTTCCCTGTTTCTTTCCTTATCATTCGAGAAATCAAAACTGATTTTTTTTAAATTGGTCTCAAACCGTTCACGTGTGGCGGCTATTTTTTGTCTTCCCGCGGGCGTGTATTTTCACGAGTCAGTATTTACATTACCGCTCATATCTCACGAAAAAGAATTCCTACAAAACTAAAACAAAACCCATTGCAAATATCATATTTCATTGTATATACTCTGTTCAGTATATATTTCACTTCTATGTGAAAAGTTCATCAAAACTTCGATTTCAACATTGACCACATTTCAACTTTTACGAAAATATTGTGAAAAATTGAGCTTTCTATTTTTTGTGAGTGTAAATACATATTTGTAGTATTAACCAAAATATTACTTGTAATTTTTACTTTTTATGAATTTTTGAAAATCGCCGCCCGCGGACGGTCTGGATGATAGGGAAAGGGACAGATTTTTTTAAATACTCGAGAGGCCAATTTATTTATTTTTCGGTCGTTTCGTACGGAATGATACAAAACCCAAAAGGTTTAATGACGTAAGGGTAGCAAATTGAGAATAATTTCATTTTCTTCGCTTCTTAATGTGCTATGCAGATGCTATTCTATAACATTATCTTTACAGTACACTTGCGGTCAAAACAATATCAAGCAATAAGGTACACGAAAAGTCATAACGTAAAATATGTAGGTCAAAAAGAATGTCATAGAAAGTTGATCCAGGATAAAGTTCTTTATTCTAGCTTAATTCTAATTTATGTATTTTCCTGAAGTTGTATAGATCATATTGCATAGACTCAATGATAATTAGAAAAAAGAGTATCTCAAAAATTAACTCTAAAAGATACAAAAAATAAGACTTGGGCGCACAAGAAAATTTACATGATTTTTTGTGAACAAACGTATTTTATTTATTCAAGAGAACATTTCCCTTAACGGACGCTTCTGTAAAAAGAGACTCTTCTGCGCCCCCTCTCATTTTATTCAATACGTTGGTTTTAGCTTCCAAAGAGAACAAATTTTATAGTTCGGTGACACAGAAATTAAACTGCATTTCATTGCAATAACACGACGACGACAAAATGTTAATAAGTTTAAGCTTCCAAATTTTTGAGCGAAATATGTGGAGAATAGAAAGATAAAAAAAAACATTAATCAATACAAACACAATGATAGAATATAAAATTTATATCACTTTGCACTATTAAATGAAAAATTACCCATCAAGTTTGGTTTTACTAAAACGTTACCAATCAGTGCTGCATTAGTCGATGGAATGGACCTCATTTTTTAAAGACCCATACACACGACAAAATTTAGATGTTAATAATTTTTAATAATACTTCTATCATATTCAAAAAATAAATATTTTTTGTATAACCAACATAAGTAATACATAAAATATAAAAATAACTACAAATATTTAAATTAAACAATTTAAATTATAAATAACATAACAAGAAAAGTAAAAACGACTGTTAATCTATTTGTTATTATTTTTTTATCATCATTTTTAAAGTGAAAAGAAGAAATCAATTGTGTACGAGTAAAAAACGTAAAAAACGTAAAAAAGACTGCTCTGAATTTCAAAAAAAAATTTTGAACACAACTTCAGCGAAAGGAAAAACAACTTTGAATCCAGAGTAGTTCACGAATAGGTCATAGAACGAATTCCTACACAGTTGTTCCGGAAAAGGTAAGATTCGAGAGCTCTTCTTGTGACGGTAAAAGATCTCAACCCTATTCCAAATGAAAGCGATACAAATGTCGTTGGAGACTTAAGGTATCACATGCGCGTTCACTGAAGTCAAGTTGCCAACTTAATCATGAAACTTGGAAATATTCACCAAAGTAGTTCTAATTAATTAATCATTAATTCCACTGATTTTTTAAATATTGGATGAGGACAATTATTTTGTTGTTTTAAAACTTGATCATTAATTTAGACTGTCGTTTGACTCCTTTGACAAAAGGGTCGCATCATCTTCAGTCACGTGATGCAGCTGCCGTGTCCATTAGAACAGTATTTTCCACTGTTTTTGGTGAACTATTCTTGTTGTTGCCCCCGTGAGGTATAAAAATCTTAACACCATTTGCGTTAGTACTTCCACTAGCTACCTTTTAGTCGGTTTTTTTCGCTAAGGGTACGAAAATTCATAGCCACTGCATAGAGAATGGTTCAAACTATCATTCAAAACATTTTTTAGGGGAGTACTTAAGCCTAATCGCTCTGACGCACATTAAATGGAGCACCTCGGTGTCTAGCCAAGAATACTCCACGAAAGGCAAATCCGCACAGTCGACCTTCTACCGGCAGCGCCATATTTGAATAACATGGGCGTGTGGTGACGAAGGAATTGCTGAGCGGTGACGGACAAATCTTGGCTGTTGCACATTTAAAATTGGTCATGACGAAGAATAAGAAGTGATTTGTAGAACTTATAAAATGTCACACCGCCTGTCCCCACCCAGATTCATCTCCTGTGCCGACCCAGAGTTTTCCTGTTGCTCCCTCGCTTTTTTTCGAAAAACCATTGACTTTTTCGAAAAACCACATTGACTTCCGCGTGATGAACTACAGTAAAACTCCTCTTTACCGGTCTGGTTGAGAGCGAGACCCTGGGCTGTCAATCCGAGGTTCCCGTGAGAAACCTATTTTCGTTCGAAAAGAGCCTCTAATTTTATCAGGTTATCATGAATAAACAAGCTAACAAGCTATCGACTATTTGCTTTAAAGAAATACAAGTTAATAAGTATTCGTTCCACTCGGTCGATGCAGAAAGAACAGAATAGCAGCGCTACAGTAGCAAGAGAATTCTTTGTTGTCCGAGGTTGGGAATGGATTCAATTTCGAATATGTAGCCAACAGAACGCGAGGTACCCTTATCATTACTCTTATGGACGTTGGCGAAATAAAAGCGTTGGCTACACTGAGTACAGGTTCTATACCAACATCAAAACAATTAGACTGAAAATAAATAAATAAATATATAAATAATTTATTGTCTAGAGAGCTGTTATAAATTGCCTATGACCACAGTGAGGACAGTAAAGTAATTCACTGCGACTAATACACAATAAACTAATAAAAATACTGCTTTTCCGTTCATGTTTTTTTTCTCTTAAGTTGCATTTCTGGAAGCAGAGTACGGTGACTTGTACTATACAAAACCGAACACGACAAACTCTCACCGCGTCACCTCGTTGTACTCTCCAGGAACGTTCCAGAAAAAGTGAAACAATCAATGATCGAGTCTTTATAAAACGCTGAAAAAGACAAAAAAGTGTTCCACGGAGCATCGAGGGCAGTTCCTGAAAGGATCGACTGATCTCGGGCAAGTTTTTCCTTCCAAGTTTTTCCTCGTAAAAGAGTCGTCGTAGCATTCGCACCTGGCAGTTGATTTTATTAAAATTTCATTTCTCTACGACTTCTGCTTTCATGCTAAAGCAGATATGGATGTGAAAATTGACGTTTCGGTGACAGCTGAAGTTAAAAATTAAGAATTTTCGAGCAGATGCTCTGTCTCGAAGAAGTTTCTCTAGTCGCGGGGCAAGTTTTACTGTTTTAACCGAAAACTGACTCCGTATGCAAATTGACATATAGTTATACAACTCACATTATTAATTTATTTTTATATCTCAACGAATTTCTTTGTAAATATTTTAAAAAATATGCGAAAGAATATGTAATGGTTTTACAACAGTAGTTTTATTTCGAGGCCTCAATCGCTTGAATACACTTTATCCCTTGTCCTACGTACCGGAGAAATTTAATCTCTTGTTACAGGAAAATGCACATGGTAGCACCACTTAATCGCATATATTATGAACCGAGTCTCCTTTGAATCTAACTTTTAATCTCAAATTTCCTTCCTTAACGCTCATTGTGTTCTCCAGTATTTCTACAATTTACTTATTATTCGCGTACTGCTTTTTGCCATATAAATCACTTTCTTAAAGAACGTGATCTAAATTTCTATTGCTTTTGCCATATTTTACAATATTACAAAAAAATACTTATTCCAAAAATAATCTTCTAAAACTAAGCAGGGAAAAGATATATGACGACGTGAATTTTGGATGAGCTGAAGGTCCAGTTTTGACCTGGGACTCAAATCAATAATATTTAAAAAAATTATTGTCAAAAAAGCGAAAGTTACAAACTGCGTATGACCACGTGGAGGACAATAAATTAATTTACTCTCTGGAAGCAAGCAAGGGACCATCCCATCAATTCCGATCAAGGGCCCTAAGGGAGAGGTAGATTTAACAATTCAACAGACTCCTAACGATAAAAAATAGTTCGGTACGTGAAATAAAAGTAACATAATACCAACAAAAATTGTATTTAATAAAACACAAAAAAGTCATTTCACATGCACGTATCATTATCAAACTATGGAATATTCGGAAAGATAAGAGGCTCAACTTTTGTCTTGAAGAGAATGCTTACATAACCAACATTTCTTTATACACTCTGACTAGAAATATAATTCAAGCAAGTAGATACAGCTAAACTTTTAAAGCCCAGACCAGATCTTCCTCTTAATTCATCTTTGTACTGTAATTTCTTCATCCAATTAACACATTGTTCCGACCACATATCTTCCGTAAAAAGCATTGCAGATGTTCATTTAATGAACCGCTCACATTCTGGATGATACGTCTAATTAGTTTTAAACACTTCATCATCATTGATATAAATGTGCTCCCTAATTAGATTATCAAGACGTACAACCACATGTAGAATGCAGCAGTTTTACGTTTGATGTCACGAGCAGAAATTGCTTCGCTGAGTTTTCACGTATCTTTGATGTTTAATGCTATTAACTTCATCTCGCTCATTATTTAGGAGCATCTCTTGACAACCAGCGTCTGTGAGTGAGACAACTTAATAGAGCTGGTCGTGACTGGATTTCGTACCAAAAACACTGCTACAGCAGATAGCTTACTTCCATTTGAGAGGGTGTAAAAGGTTTTACAAATAATTATGTACGTTTCATGAGGGCAAATTACTCTGTTGAATGTGGTTCCTCTGGTTACAGTTTCTAGTTGTTGCTTTTTTGCTAGAATATGTTGAACTCAAATGCAAGAGATACTTCGGCTAAAATTCCTGATTTTAGTTTAACATTGGATGTGTATGTTTACTGAGGTAAGATAAAAAAATGTTAATATCAATGAGGGTCATTAAACTTGGCTATACACCTATATATTCTCGAAGGCTACCGCAGCTGGGGTCAGAGTGCCCGTTTCAGCATCCGCACCCGAAAGTACTGTATCTACATAAAACAACATTAAACGTAAATAAAATAAATATATAATGAGAAGTTGACCAATCTTTATCAAATTCCGTTTCCTCATTCCCACCCCCACCCCACCCCCACCAAAAAAAAACATTTTCAATACGTGTACAGCACATATAGAATGCATGGATACAATTTTCTTTCCAAATATTTTCATCTTCGAAATTTCGAGCAATATTGAATATATTTGTCTCTTTTCCTCGTATTGTAGATAAAGGGTTCGAAAAATCTCTTTTCAGTCAGTACAATACGAAAGCGGTATACTCTCGAAATTTCAAGTTTTTACTTCTTTTTAATTGAATTTTTACTCCTACGCGAACGTAGTATATAGAAAGTTTTGTCATCGTAAAAAAAATCGAAATCGAGATTTCGACGGAAATATCTGTTTTGGCGACCCCTGATTCTGAAAAAAAAATTGTTTTTGGCCGAACGTCCGTCCGTCTGTGCGCAGCGATTCTGAGTAAAGGGAAGAACCAATTTAATTCGCATTTTGTATCCAAGGTAGAATTTACTTGTTGTCGATGCACGTGTTCCAATTTTCTCTTTTTACTTAAAAACAAAAGTTAGTATTTCACATGAAGGTCAAAGTACTCTTTCGAATGTTTCTCAAAAACGGCAGCAACGATTATGCTAAAATTTTCTGTACGTAAAGTACAATTAGTATACATTACATCCGCATTAGCGGTATTTCGCTTGAAAGTTTGGTATAGACGCAGTAAAATAATTTCGGTCTGCTACACTTACATATTAGTTTACTGTTTCAAGAAGCTTGAATAATATTTAGCAGCGTAAATGGACCAAGCAAACGTAGAATTCATTTTTGGTAAACTGAAATGAAAGATATGATTATGATAAAATTCATAGGAGATCTGCAATATTCCGAATATTTATTTTATTTTTAAATTGCAAATAAAAGACAGTAATGAGTTAATCTAGTGACTTCGAACATGAAGAGAGCACTGGAAGACGACCAAAATTTAAGGACCAAGCCGGAAATGACCCTTTTGTAATAGAATTTTTTCCCCACTCTGTGCTGCGGACGGAGAAACGTATACTACGAAGTATGTGCAATGGTTTTGCACAACTAGTTTCTTTTCGTTCTTCAATCTGTCAATGAGTCATTGAGGTCAACGCCACTTCTCTATACAGTTTCAAGTGACAGTGAAGTGGAGGAGAATCGACCGCTTGCTGCAGTGCGGCCGGTGACATCAAGAATAGAACAAATTCAAGGAATTCGAACAAACAAACAACACATTTTACGTTGAAATATGCTGTTCGTTATGCTTCAAAACTTTAAAGGAACCTGTACAGTTCAACGCGAAAGATATTTCAAAACAAGACGATGTCCGTTACGTAACATTCGATTAAGAGTTACACTACCAGTCACCATCCTTCTAACTAGTCACAAAATAATAACTAGTCGTCACGCAACCTCAACTCACAGGGTACACTAGATCTTATCAATTACTTCACTTACAACTTGTGATACTCATGTCAACATCATAGTCATTAGAATTTATAATATTAACAGGATAATTTAATTAAAAGTATTATTTTAGAAAATAGGCGTTTTTACTAACACTAAGACTTTGTTACTTTGAGGTACAGATTCATTCGCTAAAAAGTATTATTCAAATTAGGAAAAAATAATCCGCGTCACACTTCATTATCTCTTTTCGAAGAATAATAAAAAAGGATTTTTTTTTCCTTTTATTGTTTAGTATTCAATAATGTTCATTTTTCTTACTTATGTTCAAGAAAGTACTTTAGTGTTACAGAAATACTTGTAAATTTATACAGTATAATAGTTGAAAAAAAAGTCATTTAAAAAATTTAAATTTTTGAAGACTGAGAACTCAAAAGGGCACTCATATGGCAGTTTCCTTCCGCTACATTACCTATTTCGAGGAGACATAAATGTTAACATTTATTATTTTGTTCTATTTATCAATATTATTTCTTAATCTTTCATTTCATGACGAATTTTGCTCAAACATTTGTAAGTAGTTTGTAAATTTTGTGTTTTATCAGACGAATTATATAAATACAAAAAATAAATAAAATTGAATTCAACGTGTGGGAAGATGGCCCTATTATCAACTTTTTTATTTTTTTTGTAAACACAATCTGACTTTCAACAACGTCATGAAGGTGGAACAGAACGGAACATGTTTTAAAAACATATTAAGAAAATCTACGTCTAAAAATCAATAAACAAAGCGATAAAAAGAACTGTCCATCTTCGTTTGCAACTGAAATATAAGTAAATAAGTAACGACCTTTTTTTAGCAGACAATAATTTAGTTTTTAGAATTAAGTGGGAAAACAATATCACTGAGTAAAGAAAAGAGCAAAATACAACACTTAAAAAAAAAATTAAAAACCCACGACGTTTCGATACCCATTGCTACCACCATCATCAAGTGAAATATCATTGCTACCACCCATTGCGAGTGAAAGCTGAAGTCAAACTAAAATCTTTACTCCGTGATGTTGTTTATCCAGTGAATTCTAAAAAATAAACATTGTCTGCTAAAAAACGGTCGTTATTTATTTACTCATAAAGTGACAATAAACCAGAGTTGCGGGAACCGTTATCAGAATCAAAATCACTTTACCATCCGTAAAAATAAAATATCATCTTTCTTTACACGAGCAGCAGAGGAAACAGTGAAAACCGTCCTTCAGTTCCACAATCTTTCTTACGTGTCTGGAGCATCTTCACTCTCAAAACAGGAAGAGAAGTGTTTACGTATCTGAGATACAGTTATTTGAAATTCTAAACGTCTCTACTCACATCAGCGGGCGAGAAGGAGGGCACAAGACGTGCACGAAAACTTACGATTATAGCGAACGATTATTAATTAAGGCAAACCATTAAACGGTGAGATGACGATGTGAATACATTACAGCGCAAAATGCAATTTCCCAAATCTCCACTACAACAATTCACTCTTGCACTATTTCACGCCCGTCGTCCCGCTACGAATTCATTTTACGAATTCTAGAACGAATAAAATACAGAAACACGCACTTCCCGTCTTAGCCTCGAGAGATAAATGGCTGCCGTCAGGTATGCGAAACACGTCTTCGCGTCTTAGCAGAAGAAAAAGTCTTGTGTTTATGCAAATGATTAGTATTTCGTCGCGCGGAGGCAGTTAGCAGACAGGTGCAAAAGCCGATACCCCAAAATTTCGCGCACGGCAGTAAAAATAGAAAATTCCGGAACGGAGAAATAAAAACACGAGACCCGCTGGAACGAAGAATCAATAAGAAGGGAGCTAATGGTTGTTAACGTCCGCAAAATTACCATATTTCGAAAGGGAGTCTCTAGGATTTTTATAACGCTCCTCCGGGGAGGAGATCCTAAACGGCGTGGAAAAGCCTCCCAGCGTACAGCAGATCCCGAAGACGCTTTCTGCATACAAATTAGTCGAAGGGACATCTAATTTCTATTTTGGCAGATTTTTTCCACCACATCTCGAGATTTATGAAAGCATTATGTATATTAAATAGCCCCAAATTTTCTGTTTCGGCGGTGGGCTCATGCAATTTATGGGTTCGCGTTTGAGGAGACCACGCACAGGACAGAAGGCAGAGAACGCAGCACGCAACAAAGAATAATGCAACAAAGAGGGCTGAAATGGATAAGTGAAGGGCCTCGTTTGGTTAATTTCAATATAAACACGTAAAGTGTAAAGCATAAACATAGTGTTGAAACACAAATATCAAATACTGCCAAAGTAACAAACACAAGGACTAATATAATGTAAGTAAATAAAAATTACAAAGAAAGAGAGAAAAATAATCAATAAATTCACTTATAAAAATTACTTAGAAAACAAACTTCAACCATGACAAAATTGGAGTGTTTAGTCACCAGATTAACAGCTTTAACACATTAATCTGAATCTTGAATCTAACATCATCTAACAGGGTTCCATTTATATTGTTGGATACTTCTTCAATGAGAATCAACCGAAAGGGTTAATAAGAGTAAAAGAAGACAAATCGTCATTATTTTTTTACCACTCGAAGACAAACTAATTTTTTTGTAGAAAATCTAAAGAAGTCTATAGAAGATGCTACAAATAATCACTTGAAATGTGTAAAAATAATTCAATAACACAATGAATCAATCTCATTGTCATCAAAATTCATAGAATACAGGAAGTGACCGAATGAGCTTTTCGGATGTTAAGTCTATCGCACGTGATCGAAAATTGAATTCGTCGGAGTGTTGAGTGACGTAAGAGAACCATTGAACACAAAGAAGCAAAACTTCGGGAGAAAAAAAATTTCTGGAAGAAAAAATCATCCAGAAATGATCCCATTCATCCAACCTGAAACATGTGTATAATAATATTACGAAGGTCACCTTCATTTTAAAAAAACTATGAAATTGTGAAATAATATTTTTTTTGCGTTCATTTTAATTGCATTCTTCGAAAGACCGCTTCTTCCATAATTCGACGAAGAGCTCTAACAGCAATTTAACATTTTTTTTTTCATTTTGTTTGGCGATTGGAATTCACTTGCAAAATGTTAAGTCTCTTGCACATCGGCAAGTACGTGAAAATTCTATTAAAAAATTATTTCCAAGAACAACTAGTCAACAACAGTCCCACGGTTGTAGGAGGAGATGTGGCCAGTAAAATGCTCCGGCTAGTGAGACCCCAGGATAGGCGCGGTACTCATTTCACAGCAGGCGGAGTGGGCCCGGGAGTGAGTCTCAATGTGTGGAGGTGGGATAAAAGAATCTCGCAACCTAAAGGGGATCTAATCCAGGTCATTCAGCCAGCATCTATCTACTGGTCACGTTAAAGATTAACAGAGTTTGTTAAATAAAACGTTTTAATAAAAACAAACGTGCCCCGAGATGCACATTTCGAGCAGCTGTAAAGTAGGGACCTTAATCGAGAGAGAAATATAATGTGAAATTTATCACATGTTCAGCAAAAAAATACGCGCGTTTTTCATCCGCTGGAATTGGTCACAAACTGTATCTTCCTCCCTTTCTCCATACTCCACCAATTAGAGACGAGCATGAGGTAACAGCTGGCGTTCAAAGGGGCTATGAGAATTTGCGCGTAGGAAACATAGCGTGTATGAGAAATTGCGTGCTCTAAGTTGTGGACACAGGTGACGGTTCTCTTTTGATTGAGGTCTCTACTGTAAAGTAAGTGGAACTTTGAGAAGCTGACTTGTGAGAGGGATACGGTATAAGAGAGAGAGAGAGGTGAGAGAGACAGACAGAGAGAAGGGTGGAGTCCGTCGACGCTAGCCTCGTCGAACACGACGGTGTGATGTCGTCCTGCTGCTGTTATCTTAATGGACGCCCCACGGGTGATGGAATTCGAGCGCCGGACCCGAATCTCGAAATATCACTTTATTCTCTAATATATATATGAAATTTGGAGAAGATACGGTTTGTGATACATGAATTTAAGAAGGAAATGCATATATTTCTTCTGCGTACCTACAAATGAAGAAGATATGTGCTGACAACTTTCGGTAATGTAAAAATGGCGACGAGCCGCGAAACGAACCCGAGGCAGCTCCATTCATCGCAGGGGTGTTGACCACCACGCCACCCGTTCGCGTTTGCGATAAATGCAGGAGACCCCGGAAGTTAAATTGAGTTAAAATTTTCACAAAGTCTTCGTCATTCAGAGGTGGATTGCTCCAGGAGATGTTTCTTTGTTCCGCTCCAACACGAAACGGATTCAGCTGACACCTCTAACACACACCTAATGCAAGAGTTTAATCAACTTAGCGTTATATGGCACCAAATTAAAGTGTAGAACACTTTTTAGGTTGAATACTATGAGACGAACGTCACTATCCTTTAAAATGCGCATGAAACAACGAAAGGTTACGACGCGCAACAATGCGGCTGATTGTAATGTAAAATCAAACTGTTCCTTCATCAAAAGCAATTCCTTTCATAGTGGACAGATACATATTCGTTTGCAATGAAGAATTAGAAATCATGAGTAACTACTCCAAGAGAGAGTTTACATCACAGATATAAGAAGAAAAGACTAATCATCTTAAGAGGTAAACAAACAACTTTTTTCCTCCCGAAGGAATTACAAGTAACAAAGAAACACGCTGAACTACTTAGGGAACTTGAAAAACACAATATGTTATTATTGTACAGTAATTTATTATTTGTATGTCAATATAAAATATATAAATTAATAAACATTACTGACTAATATGACCCGTCGTCGTTTTTTGTTTCCTTCAGTGATTGGACATTATGTATTAGGAGTCTGAATGCAGTCATTAAGACATTCTCAGGAACATGAACAAATTATGGGTATTTTCGAAGATTACTTCCATTGACAGTGCGTAGGATACGTCCCGTTTTTTCCTTAATCCTGTTTCCGGAGTTAAAGCGAAGCTATTCCTGGTTTGATGTCTCAATGCTTGGTCATTGCCAGTGACTGAATTCGAGTAAAGAACAAAAAAAATTAACTACAACTCCATTTGTTTCGTAATTATTCGGAGAACTAGACATTGTTGACTTTGCTGCTCTCTAATTATCTTCCATTAAAAGCCTCGAACTGTTCTAAAGTACATGTTTCGTAATTGTCGTCCAATCCGTTAGTTCTTCACCAGCGAGCAGGGAGTTGAACGTTTCCGGGTTTCAGGAAAATCCAGAAAGTAACTTCAATAACCACACAACAATTACGGAGGCAAACGAGGAATTTACCTGAAGTCACACAAGATGCATGTGACGTAAGACCCAAAACACTTAAATGAAACTAATCTATTACATCAGTTCACTTGTTTTAATTAGTACTACAATTACGATGAACTGATGTCACAAAAAATATTGATAATTCACGAGAGATAAAAAGCAATTTGTTTGCAAATACCAAATTTAAAAAAAGGTATCACCATGAAATAAAATTAACTTTTTATTTTCATGAAAATTATTCATCGATATTCGTGATTGCCTTGGGACCGGACGAATTTTTTTTCTCATCTTCGAAAACGTCATGAAAACCATTCAGTATTTACACCATCCATGAATCATCCACACCCCCCAGGGGATTTACATCTAGTAAGTACGTTTTTGGCGAACACCGGGCCCCGAGCTGAGTCTGGCATTACTTCCACTTACTTGTACGAGGCTCCTTCCTCTCTCTTTCCTGACCTCCCTCGGTCACCTCTTGTTCTTTTCGATCCCGACGCTATTAAGGCTAGGGTATCTTTCATTTTCCTCATTCTTCTCATCTTTTGTCCTACCACTCATTTTTTGTCCCCCCTCATTTTAGCACCCCCCTCCATTTGAAGTTGTGAGATATGCTTTGGTGTGTTGTAGATCAGGAGGGGTTTTTAGTGGGTAGGGTTGAATCATTCGACGAGTCCCACATGCGGGGAGAGTCATGTTGGCTCCCCCTAGTGCGTAACTGCATTATCCCTACCTGTACAAGCTTTTCGGGCTCAAATGATCTTTGATGTCGACATGAGTCGTAAAGCCCCCCCCCACACACACACACACACAAAATGAATCATCCACCTCAGCGAGGTGTGGAAGAGACAGGAGAAAGGATAAGGTATCTCCCTGCAGTATCTTCAATACTACAGCGACCTTATTTAGAAATATAAACTAGTGGTGCAAAACCATTGCATGCACTCTCATATACGTTTCTCCGTCTGCAATATAGAGTGACAAAGAACTTCTATAGTGAAAGGGTTATTTCTGGCGAAGGGGTCCTCTATACTTTGGTCGTCTTCCAGTGCTCTGTTCATCCTCAAAGTTGCTAGGTGAACTTATTACTGTCTTTTATTTCAAATACGAAAGTAAAATAAATATTCAAAACATATAGCGACATACCAGTCTTATAAATATAGTAAAAGTGTTATGTAAATTCATTGTAGACAGAAATTGATGTATTTTCGTATCTGCAGTGCGTTCGGTGCCCTCCTATGTATTTTATCATTATCGAATCTTTCATTTCGGTTTACGAGAAGTGTATTCTACGTCTGCTTTGGTTCATTTACATTCATTGCTAAATACTATTCAAGCTTCTTGAAACAGTAAACTAACGTCCAAGAGTCGCAGACATAAATTATTTTGTTGCGTCTATACCAAACTTTGAAGCGAAATACCGCTAATGCGGATGTAATGCAAAACAGTAGGAGTCGGTTTTGACCTTCATGTGAAGTACGCTTTGTTTTAAAGACAGAAAAAGATTAGAGCACGTGCTTCGACAAGAAGAAAACTCTACCGTAAATACGAAATGCGAATTACATTGGTTCATCATTTTACTGGGAATTGCTGCTCTCAGACGGACGGACGTCACGTCAAAAACCACTTTTTCCGGATCAGGGATGTCCAAAGCGAAAATCTCGCTTCGCTACGTGTACTAGAAATAAAAAAGAATTGAAAGACAATAAATTAAATCGTTTTAAGATCAGAGATTCGAAACTAAGAATAGAAAATAAATTTATTGGACCTGAAAGTTGCCTACACAACTTTTTCTTTAGTTCGCGCGAATACATTTTCGTTGCTTGTTAAGATTTAAATCTAATTTCTAATTTGAAGTCGTTATGGAATCGTACTAGGACATTATTATTTTTTTACTTGAATTTGCAAGAAAGAAGTAAATATTTTTAAATTGTTGCAGGTTTGTTTATTTATTTTGCATGTTGTAGTATAAAAACCCTTCTATATGGTCCCTTTTTAATTATTGAGTAATGGTTACTTATTCACTCCGGTACAGCTAGTGATGTTTTATTCACAAATAATAGCTAACAATATCTACGAATGATTTTCCAAGCCATGTTTAGTATTGTTATATTTTATTTCTTGATTCAATCGCGATCTTCAAATGTATTCCTAATCGTTTCCAAGCAGAGTAGTAATAGCTCGATACCTCCATGAAGAAACGAGCTGTATTTTATTCTGGTAACAATCAATTTTAGAAATTGTTTTTCTAAAGAGAGTCAGAACTTTAAATCTCATTGATTCTCATTTCTAAAAATTGTATATTTCTCTTCCGAGAACATCCTCTTTGTATTCTCTAACAGAGTTCAAGTTTTGCTTTCAACGAGGCGTTTCTCAATCGTTTCAATTCACTTTTCGAGGAACGTCAAGAAACGTCAAGGAACGTCAAGGAACATCCTCGAAATCAAGGACTCGTCCACAAGATGAAGAACAAACGCACTCAGTTGCATCAGGTAAGAAGAGGCGGAGGCCATCTATAACGTTTGAATTGATTCAATTCCTTTCAAAAGCTCACGTCACTTCATCTTCGAAAGATTTTCTCCTCCATCAGCACGAGGTTCATTACTGAAATATAAATATTGCAATTCGTGATACAAAATTATCCTCTGTACGTTTCGTAATTGTGCTGAGTCTTGCTTCCTGTAAGAACGGGAACAACCCAAGAAACCCATCTCTCAACCACTCGTTGGACTCATTGCTCATCTGTTGACCATTCCGGCGTCAAAAATTATTTAGTGAAATATCAAAAATAACAGTTATCTTGAAAAAAACTGTGCATTAGATAATAATATCTTCATTTAATTAAACTAACTGTAAATGTACTTTTTTCACTAATAATATTCAATTACGTACAATAACTTTAATAAATTACGACGCGTTTCCCGAATATATAAAAACTATGTCGTGGATCATTGAAAAGCCGGGAAAGAAAATATATTACAAAAGAACAAATCGAAGTAAACATAGCTTTTGCTTCTTGTACTCAAGAGTCAAAACTTATTGTTTTACCTTCCCAATGTCTCATTTGTGGTTAAATAGAAAATAAACTTTTGTTCTAAGATAACAGTAAAAGAATTATTAATACAAATTATTAAATATGTGTAAAACAATTACTATAACCAGTTATTAAAACTATTAATGTGCCGAGTGATTAAATAGCTCATACCTGACCAGAAATTATAATAGACGTTAATTTTTTACCGAGACGAAAGGCTAGACTATATATTTCACAAACCTGTTAGGGGAGAAGAGGCATCTGCAATTTTAGCAAACTTCTTGACATTAGTACCTGCACAATAAACTCCATGTAATTGCAAGAAAACCGAATACTTTTGAGTTGAAGTAAGGCCAGGGTATATTGAAACAAGATTGGAGATAAAGATCAAACTGTATCAGACCACACAATTAATTTTATAATTTTGTACCTTAACAATTTTTATTAATTCCTCGTCATAATTATTCCTTTTTTTTTTCTACTTTGTCGTCGTGCTAGGAGAAACGTTTCCTAGGAAAATGAAGAAACAGATCTGTAGCTCCTTCAAACGTTTCTCCTCACAAATGACGTTAAATAAATAAACAAACTTTATTGTCAGAAAACCAGTCGCAAACTACGTATGACCACGTGGGGGACAATTAACTAAGTTACTCTCCGGAAACAGGCAAGGGACCATCCCATCAATTCCGATCAAGGGCCCAAGGAAGATTTAATACTTATAAAACAAAATTATTACTGTTATCAATTTATTATACCAAAATGAAATGAAGATATTTCCGCAGTAAAAATTCGACATTAATAATAAAAAATAGTATTAATGACGATCCCGTCCAAGGAAAATCCTCCACAACCCGAAGGAAAACCGGAGAAGTGCTACAGAGAGAATATACACAACCGAGCGAAGATTGCGTACAGTCAGAAAGAAGCATAAATGAAAAGGATAAAAAACAAGATAATTGAAAAAATGAATTTAATCATGGCGTGAAGAAGTATAAAAGGAATTAGCATTACATCATTCGAAATCATAAGGAAAACAATATTAATGGGAGATAACTTCTTTTATTAAAATCGGTAAATTCTATATAGCGCTTGTAACCGCGGATATGAAACCGCGTGTTAAAAAGCTTATAACAAAGTACAAACAATAATTGATAATTCAGTGTTAATTTTATTCCTGGTACATGGCGATCTGAGCACTTGAAGAATTTCTCACTCCTTAATTTATTGCCTCAACTACAATGGCAGCGCAGGAGACGCGCAGAAATGCTGAACACTTCTTCGAAGAAAACCGTTTTTGCCAACGCCAGAAAACTCACTCTTCCGCTACTACACCCAATGCTTCCTAATATATCAGTATCACCAATTATGGGGAGGAACAGGCAGCTATAAAGGAAGTACAAACTAGGCATACCTCTTACGTACACGAGTCTGGGGCAAGTACAGAATGACTTCTCAGAAAAACGGACGTTTTTTACGCTGCGATAACAACATAATTGTTGCGCCGTGATCTGGATAAGGCTACGTCGTAATGGTAAACACACTCATTATTATTATTATTATTACTATCATATATTAAGTACTATCCGACGGAGACACAATCTACCCCATAAATTGGACGAAATGCTTGGTCACAAAGAACCGACTTGATTATGCTTTTTAGGTTCCTACAGGAATGTGTCCTTTGGCACAATATCTGATATTTATTTATAAGTCATGTCTTAAATTCATCGACGGATCGGAGCTTCTCCCACGTGCTATCGGAACCTTTCCTTCTCTTAATTTTTTATTCTTTCCTTTGTTTGGAGAATTTAGTTGTCTTTTTTTTAATATAATGTATTAGGCGACCGTTGTCTGCCCTTTTTCCTATCACCTGTATGCTCAGATACGTCACAATGCCGGAGGGTTTTTAGTGCGTATGGTTGAGTTATTCGACGAGTCCCACACGGGGAAGAAATCTTACGGTTTGTAAATTCATTTTGACTACCTGCATATAAAAAAGTTCATATATTAGGGATCTAATAACGTCGACGTTGGCGAGCCCTAAAGTGCGAATAAAAGGAAATACTTTATATTATCAGATTTTTTTTTCATATTTTTACTTTCTCATATGCGTAGTATATAGTAAACGTGAAAAAAATCGAATGCGAGATTTGGACGGAAATATCCGTTTTGGTTATCCCTGATTCAGAAAAAAGTTGTTTTTGGCATAACGTCGGTCCGTCTGTCCGTCTGTGCGCAGCGATTCTCAGCAAATGGATGAATCAATTTAATTCGCATTTTGTATCCAAGGTAGAATTTACTTGTTGTCGATGCACGTGCTCCAATATTTTTTTTTACTTTAAAGCAAAGGGTACTTCACATGAAGAGGTCAAAGTACACTTTCGAATATTTCTCAAAAACGGTTCCAACGATTTTGCTTAAATTTTCTGTACGTAAAGTACAATTAGTACCCATTACATCCGCATTAGCGGTATTTCGCTTGAAATGTTGGTATAGACACTGTAATATAATTTCGGTCTGCTACACTTACATATTAATTTACTGTTTCAAGAAGTTTGAATAATATTTTGCCGTGTAAATGGACCAAGCAGACGTAGAATACACTTTTCGTAAACTGAAATGAAAGATATGATAATGATAAAATACATAGAAGGATACGTAATGCAGTAGCGTTTTTAGTGGGTATGGTTGACTTATTCGGCGAGTCCCATACGCGGGGAAGTCACAGAATGATAAATTAAACGTCGTTTGTATGTTGCTCATAGTTTAAATGTTATAAAGCATTTTCTGTTGCATAGCAGCCATCGTCAGTAACATACATGGGGAAATCACGTCGACTCTTCTCATGGTGTGTAAATGCATTTTTCTTACCCGCATAAAAACAAAGTTTAGATATTAGGGTTCTAATGATCTGGACGTTTGTCGAGCCGTTAAGCCCAAATAAAGAGAAACTACTTTATATTATCTGATTTTTATTCATATTTTTTGCCATCAAGTAAGGACACTTACGAAGATTGCAAAGTTGCATATGTCGAGAAGAATTTTTCTCCCTAGCTTTGGAAATGTTTGGAAACAATATCCTACATTTTTTTACCTCTCACTGAGAAATGAAGCAAGGATATCTTGCGAAAAAATATAAATATGGTAAACTCAAATACTTCTCACAAAATGAACACTTTTTATGTTTACTTTCAGCAAATAAATATGTCACTCTATTTATCTATGTTCGGTGTAAGTTTTAAGAACTACAGAATAAACTCTAGAGGTATTTCCTCATTACTTATACTTATCAGATCATGAAATTGAAGAATGAATACGTTTCAGATGAAATCAAGGCGATTTCTTTCCTAGATTCTCGATACATTTACCTGGATGTAGAGGACTTAATTCATTATCAAAAGAAAATTTTGAAGTTTTCGAACCCCACAGCTAAATTTTTTTGTTTATGTAATACAGAGTACGAATACGACCGATAATAATTTCTTTAGTGAATGTGTTGACATCGTTTTTCAAATGACTTCAATAATTTTTCTAAATTACAAGGTCATTGTTGGGTGACTCATTGTTGGGTAACTCATTGTTGGGTGTTCCTTCGTTTACTCCAAGTCATGTAACTTTGCCAACTTCTTCGAATTGAAGTTATATCCAAACACACATTAATAGTAGTCACAAAAGCGTCTATTTGGTGTAAAGAAACACAAGTTAATAACACAACAAACAAAGACACAAGGTAATATTCCGTTCCACACTTTGCTCTCGATGCAAAAAGAACAGACCAGAGAAAAAAGAGCACGCGAATTGATTTGGTGTCCGAGGTTGGCGATGGATTTAAGTTTTCAGAAATTCGAATGTCCTGCCAACATAACGCGAGGTACAAATATCATTACTCTTACGGACGACGGCGAAGTAAAAACGTTGGCTACATTGAGTACAAACTCTGTACCAACATCAAAACAGTTAGATTGAGAATGAAGAAATAAAGAAATAATTTATTGCCACGAAAGCAGTTACAACCTATGACCACATTGAGGACAATGTACCTAATATACTCAGTTCATTACCGTTCAAGGTTATTTTCCCCTTGAGTTAAATTTCCTCTTAAAGTGACTTTAATCTGCGATGACTTTAAGGACTTTTCCATAGCACGACGTTCGTCTTCAGAATATTGGCCTCAACAATGCTTTGCGTATAATTTTATTTTGATTCAAACCGTAGAAGCAGCGAAGGTCAAATGGGATCTGCGATCGAGTTTTTTAAGGGCACTCACANATTTGTACTGTTTTTTGACAATGAATTTATTATTATTATTAATACATTATTACTAAAAAATATTGATTAAGTATGCATGTTAGGGTTATCAAGCATCTTACCGAAGCCGTTAAACCCCACGACTACTGAACAAAGTTTATCTTCCTAGAATGATCCCTTCCATAATTTCCCCCCCCCCGCCCCCCCCCCAGGAAAGTAGTTTGTCCTGAAGCCATCTCCTCGCTCGCGACAAGGCGTCTACCAGACAGAGGGGCACGCGAGGCTGTGGCGCAGATGCATATTATCCCTCTACTCTCCTTCTCTCTTTCCATCGACGGTCAAGCGCTTTCATTGGGTGAGACGCTTAGCGTTCCGTAATAAGCAAGTGCTCACGAGTTAAGACGCCCCAACCTCGTTTACTCTTCACGAGGGCTACGACTCCTCTAGAGTTGAGTTGACTCTCTGTTTGTTTGTTAGTTAGCTGCACGCAACAGTGCGTTGATTCCTACCTTCTCGTATAGAAAGTATTGTAAACAAGAAAAAATTCGAAAAACGAGATTTCGACGGAAATATCCGTTTTGGTTATCGCTGATTTATAAAAAAAAGTTGTTTTTGACATAACGTCCGTCTGTCTGTCCGTCTGTGCGCAGCGATTCTCAGCAAATGGATGAATCAATTTAATTCGCATTTTGTATCCAAGGTAGAATTTACTTGTTGTCGATGCACGTGCTCTAATTTTCTCTTTACTTTAAAACAAAAGGTACTTCATATGAAGGTCAAAGTACTCTTTCGAATGATTCTCAAAATCGACTCCCACGATTTTGATTAAATTTTCTTTACGTGAAGTACAATTAGAATGCATTACATCCGCATTAGCGGTATTTCGCTTGAAAGTTTGATATAGACGCAGTAAAATTACTTCTACCTGCTACATTCACGCATTTGTAAACTGTTTAAAGAAGCTTGAATAATATTTAGCACTGTAAATGGACCGAGCAGACGTAGAATACACTTCTCGTAAACTGAAATGGAAGATATGATAATAATAAAATACATAGGAGGACAGCAAACGTACTGCAAATACGAAAATACATCAATTTCTGCCTACAACGAATGTACATTTACATGACACTTTTACGATATTTTTTGTCACTCTTTTATGCTGTAGATGGAGAAACGTATATGAGAAAGTACAAAGTGCAATAGTTTTGCATTTCACTAGTTTCTCCGGTGTCACTTCTGTAACGAATAGTACCACGTTGGTTTTGCCTCTTTTGCTGTTCTTTCACTATTTGTTACTCTCACTTTCACTGATGCATTACGCTTATGAATTATCATTTCACTCGGTATAACTACATTTAAACGACTCTTTCAATGTTTATATTATAGGTTGTTTTTTTATGGCTTAAAATATTTCAATAATGCCAAGGATGTAATACAATAAATGATGGAAGGATTATTTTTACAGGGAGTTGATGATTTTTACAGTGATAGACAAAGCGTTAGCAAAATCAATGTCAAAAATCTAGTTAGATTTTATCTCACAACTTTCGAGTAAACTGCTATAGAGGAGTTATATTTGTATCGTCAACAGCGAGGTGAGAATTGGCATCCAACACCTTGGTATGTGGAAACCGGGATGAAATGTTCCGGCTGTGGTCTCTTGTTCTCAGAAAGGGGAAGTGACCCAGGAACAGACCGAAACAGACCGGGAGGATGTACTGTACGGGTCTTGGGAGTCGAGGCGGGTGGTGCTGAGGACAGCACACCAGCAGATGTAGCAGAAGGGCTCGGGTTAGAGTCCCGGTCCGTCGCAATTTTCACCTGGTCGTCGATGATACGAATCTAATTAACAGTCAAAGGGTATAACACACATCTAAAAATTTTCGGGAGGTTTTAAGAAATTTGATGATGATAACTATTGCGAAACTATCTTTTGGAGGTTTAGAAGAAAATGCGGTAGCTAACTGACTGTTCGACATATTTCCTCAATCTCACATAATTATTCAGTTCACAATGATAAAATCATCTTATTACTTACCCCACCCCAATGGATACCATTACTTTATTTCAATCTCTGTTGATGGAGGACTCCTGACTTGTGCAACATTTCTGAAAAGTCCCACTCTCTTAAAGGTTTTTTCAACATCATTTCGTTAAAAATGCAGGATACAATCAAACTATTAATTTCAGAACCCCAATTACCGTAGATTTCATGCCAGGTAATATTAGGTGCATAGCCTCCACCGTTTACGAAATGTGCACAGACAGTGTTCATTAGACAGAGTATATCTGTGAGAAAGTGCTGCTGCCTGAAGGACATGTGAGATATTACGAGCAAATAACGTTCGACAAAAGGTCGCAGCACCTGTTCACCTGTTCCGATGCGATGGATATCCTCCAACTGCACCGTTCACTAGTCATTCGGATCACCGTGCTCTTATTTTGTGAAATACATCGCACGGTCATCGAATACTTATCTTTAATTTTAATAAATTTAATTTAATAAATTTATTGTCAAAAAACAGTACAAACTGCGTATGACCACGTGGAGGACAATAAACTAATTTACTCTCCGGAAGCAAGCAAGGGACGTATTCCATCAATTCCGATCAAGGGTCCCCAAGGCAGAGGCGGATTCAAAATTTTTTTGCATAAGTTCCTAGATAAGATAAAAAGTTAGCTGCGAGTTATAAAACTAATAGAATGTCAATATGTTCGTAATTTAACGCAAATATGTTTGTAAATTTACATGTACAAGTTATTATCGACCTATAGATTATTCTGAGTAGAGTGTTTAAAAATCATAAGAGTTGAAAAAACACTAAATTCACGATTTATTGTTACAATAAACGCGCCCCTAGACAAAGCCTAGAGAACGTGTATAAGAAATCCGCCTCTACCCGAAGGAAAAAAGGAGAAAAACCCGGGCCAGGATGGGGACGTTTCTTGAGAAAGTCAGTGTGCATCCTAAAAATCAAACGATTTCGAATTATTTAATTCCTCTTATACTTTATCACGCCTTTGTTATAGTACGCTATATGAATACATATTAAATTTCTTTTTACATGCATGTCGTATTTCTTTCCCCTTTACATTTGTAATATTTCATTGCTGACTGTTTACACTAACTCCTGACCCGGGGTTTTCTCCGATTTTCGTTCCGGTAGTGCTGGATTTTCCTTGGTTGGGAATGTTATAATAATTATTATAACAATATGTATAATTATTGTCATAATAATGTTGTATTCTTATTCTCAAATTTTACTACACGTATCAACAATTCATTTTGGAATAATAAATGGATAACAGTACGTATTTATTAAACAATTTATTTTATAAATATTAAATCCGTCACTGCTGATGAACCCTTGATCGGAATTGATGGGATGGATCCGTGCATGCTTCCGGAGAGTAACTTAGTTTATTATCGCCCACGTGGTCATAGCAGTTTGCAACAGCTTTCTAGACATTAAAGTTTATTTATTTATTTATTTATTTATGTCTGATCAAGTTACTTACATCCTAAGTCGAGATGTTTTGTCACATTATTTCCAGCGCACTGTCTCTCTTTTTTTTGTGATTTATCATAAAATAATGTCTTCACTTCCCGCGTGTTTTTAGTTTAGTTTTCTTGTAATTTAACTATTTATTAATTTTGTAGATTTTTGAACTTAGCCTAATTTTTTGGGATATTTTATATACAATTCTTCGTAGAAATTAAGTTTTGCCATGAATTAGGTATATTTTATTTTGTTTCATAAAAAAATAAAACAAAGAAAAAGAAAAGGTAAAATTTCAATAAAAAATAGTTACATCAAATACTATTATTTGTCGTTTTAATTATATGTCGTTGATGAATTGTCATTCCTTCACAATGCCTATAATTTTCCTGAAATCACACCTATAATTTAAAAATATATATCATTTGACTCGAAAGTTTTAGAGTTATTAAAGAACAGACAAATTGACAAGTTTTCTGATTTGTGCGTTCAAAGGTACGACTGAAGATATACAAAACAATAATTAACACCACTAAAGGTCGAGAAGCCATCAAGTGCACTTAGAAGATTTGATATTTATCTCAAGAACTGGAGGGAAAAAATGAATGGAAAATAAAGAGTTTTCAATAGACTTCATTAATCGTGATAACATTAGGTCAGGTGAAAATGGCGACTGAGACGGGAATCGAACCCAGGACCACTGCTTTGATCGCAGGGGTGTTAACCACTACACCACCCGTTCGCCTTCCACATCCGTACACAATTTCCACCCAGACCTAATGATTTTCATTAATCATCATTCAAGAAGGAAATAATACAAAAAATATTTATTTTATTTATTCAAAATATTCTGCGGTAAACTGTCACCAGACTAACTCACGACAAAGTCTAATTTCTCATTTTCTCCTTTCCTAGTTCATCATTATATGGAACGATTACAAATGTAGTATGATACTGCCACTTTCGTAATTGTAACCCAATATTTACTCTATTTCCTTCTTCTAACATGATTCATCTAGAAAGATCTTATAACATGCTGAGGAAATCATGTACCCAGACGTAGCACCTGACACCTAATTACTCCCTTTCTAAGCTCAGATGCTAAGAACTCTCCTCTCCGTTCCTGTACTCATCTTCCTTCTTATCGCTTTCTCCGTCAAGGGAAAGTTTCGAAGCGGCTGAAAAATCAATCTGGACAGTGGCGCAATCACATCTCCATAAATCAGAAAATACTTGTTGGAATCATATGTCCGCTATATCACGAGTTGTTTACACACCCTTAACTTTCGATTGCGAATAAATGACACGCACGTTGTAATAGATTAAACCAAATAATTTTTAGTTTAGTGTTCCTCCTGTTTATCACGGCGTAGTTTTGTTTAAAACTATAGTAAATTCTATGACCAACTGGGAAACTATTTTCAAACAGGTAACACGTATATATATTTTGAGACTTGCTATCCATAAAACACGTCTCACATTTACGGTAATTTTCATGTAATTATTGTATGTAGCATTAACTTCGGAACCCAACAAAAATATTTCAAATGACATATTATTAGTCCTGGAGCATTTTGACAGGCGTATGAAACGGTAGAAAAATGTAAAAATAAATGACTAAATTAAGTTCCATCTTTCAATGATGTCAAGAAAAAGTGACGAGTAAACACAGGTTTGTCATTACATTCTCGGCTGTTCGGGTCTCACGGCATCTTAATAGAGAAAACCACTAACGTTTCGTCCAGGTGTCGAATCGGTCTGAGCAAGATGTCGGAGGCAACGTCTCCTAGTGGCCAGATTCTATCCTCCGCGAACCCCACGGGCGTTAGGACCTTAGGGTCGGAGTTTGAACCTTGGCCAACGTTTTGGCCACACCGCAGTGCTCTGGTCTCTAGGGTAATGTCAGATGTTTTATTTTTTATATTCTTTTTATCCATCTTACTTTGTGCCCATTTCCAGCGACTGTCTCCGCAGCAATCTCCGTCGCTTCAGACGCCCGAGGCGCTGTGATTGGTTGGAGGACGCCTGTGTCCCCGATCTGAAGCGCGGTGCGTCGCCGTTGCTTCGCTCGTTCGCCGTTGGCGGCGCCGGCAGCGAGTGAGTCGCGCACCTGCTGCTCCCAGATGTTTCATGGACGGTGTCGGAATCGTTATCTCTGGTGTCACCTTCATTGTCCTGGATACAGAGTCTTCCTTTTGAAAGATGCGGGCGAGGAAACGACAGTTTCCAATGCGTGAATTTATAATAGATTGTTTTGAATCAACTGATATACAATATAACCTCATTTACTCTGCCCGTGCTTATCCGGATCAATTTTCATCTTTTTTTCTCTCTTTTTTATGATTTTGTTTTCCGGTTGAAAAAAGATTTAAAAAATGCGCTTTATAACGCGAAAAAGTCTATTTCGTAATTTACTTCAATCAATGCTTTATTCTTTCAATTCAGTATTTTATTAGGTATAAAAAATGAAAAAATAAAACATTACGTTTACTTCATAGGGTTCTTCAGTGCTGGCAGGAGATACCCTGAGCATTCCTTCCCAAAACGAGAACCAAAATACTTCGCTAATTAACATAATACCCAGAGAATATTTCATAAATTTTATTTCCATTAGATTTCTATAGAATTTTTTTAACAAATACGTACTGTTATTATTATTCCGAATAAATTGTTAGAATCAAAATTTGAGATAACAATAAGGCTGTGATAACTTTCGGTCAGATGAAAATGGCGATGAGCCGGGAACTTGTGCATTGATCGCAGGGGTGTTAACCACTACACTACCCATTCGCCTTCCACATTTCCACCCGTACCTTATGCCCCACCCCCCACCAACATCTTACATCCTAGGGACACATGTAGATGATCTAGAATAGCAGGTTATATTTCCCATTTACAAATTTACTACAGTAAAAAGAAAATCGTCGATTTCACAATAACCCTCTTGTATTTTGTGGACCAAAAGTTGATAGAAATTCCAATTATAATTTCTTCCGAAAATGGGATAATCAAACTTGTAAGTCGAAACATAGAGATTTAGCAAGGCCTCTATTATCATCCATACTTCCATTTCCCGTTTCCATGGACAAGTCCTTCCTTCGTAATCATATTATTTCGCAATATTCTGCGTCAATGCGATTGCCACATCAACACTTGTTCCTCCACCTTCTCTCAAACCTCGTCGCGCGCTACAATCTTCACTTATCCTCCACTCTCAACTTATCCTCCACTCTCAACTTATCCTCCTTATCCTCAACTCTCAACTTATCCTTCTTATCCTCCACTCTCAACTTATCCTCCACTCTCAACTTATCCTTAACTCTCAACTTATCCTTCTTATCCTCAACTCTCAACTTATCCTTCTTATCCTCCACTCTCAACTTATCCTCCACTCTCAACTTATCCTCCACTCTCAACTTATCCTCCTTATCCTCAACTCTCAACTTATCCTCCTTATCCTCCACTGTCAACTTATCCTCCATTCTCAACTTATCCTCCTTATCCTCAACTCTCAACTTATCCTCCAATCTCAACTTATCCTCCTTATGGTCAACTCTCAACTTATCCTCCACTCTCGACATCCTCCATTTTCAGCTGATTCGAGCGTAGGAAGAATTAAATCACTAAAATATATTAAATCGACATTAAAAAACTGAGTAACATCTACTTATTGCGAGTTCAACTTGAATAACCTACCATGGAATAATCGCAGCTATAATTGATGGTGAAATACATTGCGTCATATGAAGAAAATATTTATTTTTAAAAAAAGACCAACTTTTAAATCACGAAAGTGATGGAAGATAACTTTGATCCAGAGTATTTGTACATCACTTTTACTGGTCACGTGAGGAAGATATTTCACTTTATCTGAAGTGAGATGCGACATGAAGAACGAAACGTGTTCCCACGCATTTCAACAGAGTCGAGCGATCAGACTAACATATAGAAATTAAATCTTGGTTTTCTCTTCCGAATAATTGTGTTCGATAACAATTGTAATAGAAATAAAGAAAACAATTATACATCTCTGTGATTTAACTAAACTTGGGGTACTGGTCCCACCTGTGATTTTATACAATTAAGAATATCAGCAAATATGTGAATTTATTTTATACGAGACAGCGCTTTACAAATAGTAGAATAGTTGACTTCTATCAAGGTTCTAACTAAACTATTAACATCATTTATTTATTTCTATATTTATATATTTTTCATTGATAATGCCAAAGAAAAATTTCCTGTTCCATCGAGGAGCAATACTGAAATTGAAGAGCGTAACATAGTACTATCTCAAAAAATCTGGAGTGGGCCCCACTGAACTCCACTAAATTCTTGGTTTTAAATATCAATTTAAAAATTTAAGAAAACAATAGCAATAAAATTAATAATATATTATAATTATTAAGCTAGATAACATATTAAAACGATCATCTGGTTTTCAAATATTCACCATCACATCACATACTCCTAAAGATAATCGCACATTAAACCCTTTGCAGTAGCCTTATGAGCAGATTTTTAAAAAAGAGTCTCAAAGGTAACCCCTTTTTGCGTAATAGATTTTCGCTCTATCTAAAAAACGGTGGGACGTATAGGAATGCAGTTGAACAATTTAAACGCAGAAGAAAGTGACCAATCAAAATCCTTCTCTGCATATTTTCCAAATTTTGAATACAAAGAGACCGGAAGTCGGAGGAAATGAGCTGTCCAGAAATTGGTTTCTATTCCAATGCATTCAAAGTCAAATCACTCGTTTTTTTTTTCAATGCATCAATTTGTTCCAACAAAATTCTTAACATACACACACATATGACATTGGACATCGTCGCCATAATTTGAAAATAGACTCTTCTCCTGGAGCCAGTTCGCAAAGATCCCAAGAGATCTAAAAAAAATTCTTTTTCGACCGGTTACAATACTTTCCTTATACACTTTGTGTAATTCAAAAGTAAAAATATATTTGTCCGACGCGCTAAGGGGGTACGACGTTCCATGTCTATAACGAAGCACCGTCGCCCAAGGACAGACTCGAAGGGAACTCAAACGGCGGCAGCAATTGGCCAACGAGGAGGTGCTGCTCTCATCCAGGGATATGCGAGGAGATCACGGCAGGAGCGGAGAACAATTTTTTGTCCGAGGTTTGTGTGTGTAGGAGAGCTCTATACTCTCAATGTCTTTAATGGACGTCTTCATACTACATGTTGCCCTCTTTTAGGACCTCGCCCGTCCGCCCGAGTCACGGTTACACGACGGAGGATAGTAATGGAGGTTCAAAGTCACCATGAAGATTAAATATGTTTGAACTATACAAAAAAATCATTGTTTGTAATAACATTTCACAATGTGTGGAGATACAGTAGAAATTTGAGGGAAGGAAAACTAATAGTACGGAAATATGCAACATCTCTGAACTAGAGACAGATAAATTTAGTATCTTTAACTATTTTTGTTGCACAAAAATATGAATGTACTCGGATTTGGTAATTTTGTTTGATGGCAAATTTATTCGTAACATTTCGATGGTTTATTCGATATTATACATTTCGCAATTTCTAATGAAGTTGTGTAGGAAGAGTTCTTTCTATTTTGTCCAACATCCATCACTATCAAGACGGTTAATTACTTCTTGCACCAGGAATGAAATCATTGTTAGAATTTTCTGGAATTAAATAACCATACACATTAAATCTGAAAATCGAAATGTTGTTGTTTAGAGCCCTTGATCGGAATTGATGGAATGCGTCCCTCGCTTGCTTCTGGAGAGTAAATTAGTTTATTGTCCTCCACGTGGTCATACGCAATTTGTTTAGCTATTTAAAAAAAATACATTTATTTATTTAACTCAAAAACATGTAATTTTGTAACAAATTAAATAATACGCAAATCTTTATCCGAACTCCAAGCGTATTCGCCCAGCAGGAACATACGATTACTTCACGACATCAAACGTACCTCGTAAACAAAATTGATTCATCGTTTTTATAGAAAAAATCACCTAACATCCAGCCAAAAATATTAAAATGTTAACAAAAAAAAATTAAAAAAAGAATCTGTCAAGTGTTTTAACATTTATTTGCCCTTCTTTCTGAGTGTATGTCTTGCATTGTACGATTTTGATTTTCAATTCGATTACATTTTTGTAACCTATAGCCAAGTCAAGTCTAGTTAAAATGCAGAAACATTGACAAATATTGAAAAAAAAATCTTCATTGTTTCCTCCCAGTCGAAAATTCAATGTATTTAAGTCAAGGTAAAGTTCTACAAAACCCTTAGTTTATGTGAGTACCCTTTGATCCGGAAGCAAATAAGGGACCATCCCATCAATACCGATCAAGCGCTCTAAGGCAGAGGCGGATTTAACATTTCAACACATGTCCTAACAATGAAAATAGTTCAGTACGTAATACCCAAAAATTTGTATTTAATAAAACACAAAAGAGTACGTATTATTATTATTATTATTATTATTATTATTATTATCA
>NNCF01126552.1:384301-397973 GCA_002313205.1 Laupala kohalensis
ATTTCCCCGCATCTTAACCGGAGAAAAACCGTAACTGCATATTTCCATGTTATTAAATCCAATTGACAAAAAGTTCGTGACATTAATTCCGCAGTAATGACCTAATCCTATTAAATCCTAAAACGAAAGGAAAATTATCATTTTTGCAGCGAGCGAGCGGATCGACCGCTGAGCCGCTAATAGCGCATGGCCATGAAGGACAAGACACCCGAGACAACATTCCATCCCGTGTTGTAAGCGTAATGGGAGTACTTTCGATGCGATTTACGGGATCATAATTTCACGTCTCTGCTTCCTTCCTACTTTATCACCGGAGGAGGGAAATCATCCCTCCACGAGTTCAAGTGACGTCCAAGTCGATTAGTAGGCATCTACCGTTTTTCCTTCGGGTAGAGGCGGATTTCTTATACAGGTTCTCTAGGCTTTGTCTAGGGGCGTGTTTATTGTAACAATTAATCGTGAATTTAGTGTTTTTTCAACTCTTATGATTTTTAAACACTATACTCAGAATAATCTATAGTTCGATAATAACTTGTACATGTAAATTTACAAACATATTTGCGTTAAATTACAAACATATTGACATTCTAGTAGTTTTATAACTCGCAGCTAACTTTTTGTCTTATCTAGGAACTTATGCTGAATTTTCTTGAATCCGCTTCTGCCTTAGAGCCGTTGATCGGAATTGATGGAATACGTCCCTTGCTTGCTTCCGGAGAGTAAATTAGTTTATTGTCCTCCACGTGGTCATACGTGCAGTTTGTACTGTTTTTTGACAATAAATTTATTATTATTAACATCTGCAGCGTCGTCACGATGATTTTACTTAGTTTTCCACAAATAAAATTTCTTTTCATTATTTCCAGTATTTATTACAATCCACCCCATTCATATCCATTATTTTGCGTCCGATATAAGCTCGGTCATCGATACATGTTTGCCATAAAATCTATAAGACAATTGCTGGTGTCTTATGATATTCTACGTAAAAATATTTAAGGTTTTTCTATAATACTCAATAACAAAATAAAACACTAATATTTATCAGATGGGTTACAATTGTGGCTTTTTATAAGATTTCAAATTATATTTCTCTGAAAGTTAACGATTCAAAATAATACCTTTATTTTTTTTAGATAATTCGTGTATATTTTTAATAAAGTTTTCTTACGCGTAAGTAATGAAATTGGAATAGAGTTGCTGTGTGCGCCGAATGTTTATTTTAAATGTTAACTAAGTCTAGTTCACCAAAGGTGAAACCAATTTCAAAAAAAAAAAAAAAATATCACAAAGCAAATTTTTGCAATATTCTATCTTTAAAGAAAGTTAAAACACTATTTGTTCGGAGCGAGTTTTGCTGTAGTTTCGCTATTCGTGAGGTCCTTTGGTGCATTTGTGATTGTTCGGCATTACCACGTCAGTCAGTCAGTCAGTCAATCCTCATCAAATCTTGGTAAATTACCAGGGAATCTTCGATATCAGCTGGAGGGCATCGCATGTTCGACTTCGTTCTGTTCAATACTCTCGGGGTCGGAGGGGAGGAAAAGGGGTAGAAGAGAAGAGAAGAAGAAGAAGAAGAAGAAGAAGAAGAAGAAGAAGAAGAAGGGCAAAAGAGGGAGGTAGCGATTAGCAGAATCTTCGTGTTGGGATCCCAAGGCTTCTCCTTCTTCTATCAAAGTACCGCTTTTGCTATTCGCTCGAGGGGAGAAGTGTAGAAAGTAGGTCACAGTGGGTGGCGACTGAAATTCCTAAGTCAAAACCACTCGCCAAATACTTTTACGGCACGCGTCACAGATAAGATAATTTATTATTATTATTATTATTATTAATGATAAATTTATTGTCAAAAAACCTGTTACAAACTGCGTACGACCACGTGGAGGATAAAAAACTAATGTCCTCTCCGGAAGCAATAAAGGGACCATCCCATCAATTCCGATCAAGGGCCCTAAGGCAGAGGCGGATTCAAATTTTTTTTTGCATAAGTTCCTAGATAAGATAAAAAAGTTCGCTGCGAGTTATAATACATAAATAATGTCTATATGTTTGTAATTTAACGCAAGTATGTTTGTAAATTTACATGTACAAGTTTTTAATAAAACACAAAAAAGTCATTTCACAAGTAAGTATTATTATGAAGCAATAAATCATGCGGAAATAATTGTTTATAAATCGTAACTATTAAATAACACTAAATTCGCTAATAATTATATCAATAGACGCCGCCTCTGTGGGCAAAAGACAGTTCAGAAAGATAGTTCAAAAGTACGCACTCTAATCGCCCAACTTCGCGTTGAAATCAAGGAGGTCACAGGAACAACTCTGCGATTGGTCCGACACCAGCACGTGACTTTCGTCCGAAATATATCCGCAAGGAAGCGCCCACACAACTGTTGAAGTTTACAGAACATTTACAGGACGATGAAATAAGGTGCAAAACATACAAAATTCATACAATATAATTCTCAGAGTCATTGGAAATTTCATTCAGATCAATGGTTAAACATTGTAAACAATGAGTTCAATTTCTCGTAACTAAAAATTTCACATTTTCTGAAAACTGATCGTGATCAAATTATTAACATATTATAAAAAACGTTCTCGATCGTAAAAACTCGTTAATTTAATGTTGAAAACCCCCAAGAAGAATTCAAATTATTAAATTCAAAAACGTCGACGAGAAGAAAAGATACTTATTTTCGACTCAGATCCTGACCAAATCACAAGGATCACAATAAAACGACAGTCGACGTGAAATTAATAATACTTTTTCCTGCGACTTGCATACACTTCGCTCGTACGTCAATACGTCTTGTCCTTAATAATAGGTCTGGTGACAAGTGTAGCGTCGTAATTGGTTGCAGGTGCCGCAGGCGGTGTCTTCTTCGTCGTGATAGAAGACTGGCCGCACCTCATCGAGGGCAGGCGCTTGCGCGAGAGGTGAAGCAAGAGGCGGTTCCCGTTACAGACACGCGAGGGCGCGACCGCTAAGCATGTGGGCGGGCAGTGGCGTACGCAGCATGTGGTCAGCGGGGACGGAATCGGGCCCCCGCTCACGTGATAGCAGCGAATCTGCGATGACAGTTACAGATAGTTGGTGGAAGAGGACGATTGAGACGCCCGTCACGTACAGATCCACAGTACACAGAAATACCGACATGGGAAAATTGTGGAACCTGCACACGCTGAAATTCTGTGTCTTAAAGAATAACAATATTTTGTTCACCTAAACATTTTCACTCCTGTTAGGGAAACCTATCAGGGAAACTAATTTTACTTTAAAATGTTATCCAAGAAAACAACACATGCGTTCAATTAGATCTTATTAATCATAAAATTGCACACAAATATAGGTAATTCCAATTTAAATGCATTTCCTTAATTAATTAATGAATGACAGATAATGTGAAGGTTGGAATTGTTTTCCATTCGCAAGTTTTTCCATGTTTTACATTTAGTTTCACAAAAACGCGCATCTCAAGTCACGTTCCTCATTGAGACGGTTTCTGACCTACAGTTACTACAGTTGAGAAACCACCCTCACATCTATAAGTGGTAGCAAAAGGTAGAATCATATTCTTAGAGCCCAGTCAGCTATTCAGCCCCTACTTTTCACCGAAATGTACCGAAATTCCGCTTTGAAAGTATCATCCTCGCGTAGTTCGAGAAATTCTACTTTGGTTGAAGCATCTTCGTCTCTAAAAATTTCATCATCAGTATAAAATGGTCGTAATACCCAAGAAGGGAACGACGGAGGCAGCTGCTAGGAAGTGATGGAACACAGTGAGAGGCTGCCTACCAACACACACACAAATCTCCACTTTTTTTATTAGCGTACGTGGCGCTGATAAATGCAATGCTTTTCAATGCAATGTCTCATATAGCTGCGACTTCTGAAAAGTGCAACCTCTGCGACTCCCAACCGCAGTTGTAATACTCGGAAAAAGCAATATATCTGGATTCTATCTAGATGCTGTTTCCACTATGGCAACAATGTGTGTCTAGTGAATAAACTCATACAGAAATGAGACTTACTGGCACGATAATACATATATGTATATACATATATATAATTACCAGCATTATTACCCTCGCAGAATAGCTGTTTTACCCCCGGGTTTGGAACCAATCACGTGAACTGAAAGGAGGTTCTGTACGTAACACAGTCCCCTATCAAGTAGAGAATTTTTTATTCTAAGAAATTTTTTATACGAAGAATACATATTTATCTATCAAACTAATAATTTTAATTACTCAAACAAACAAATCTAATATTATATTTTATTTAACAATATAAGAGTTTTACTTTTGCCGAAATTACAGATATAAGCACCAAGTAAAATAAACATACAACGTTTTCTCACATTCTTGGAACTATTAAAGCGCATGACAGGTAATGGCGCAATATCTTCAGACGAATGAATATTGATGTGGATCGGTAGGGGGAGATGGAATTTGAAAGAAAACGAGATGAATCCTGATAATACCGACAATGGATGACTCTTGAAACATAGTGGAATAACATAAGTAGTGCGAGTCCTGAGCATGCGCAGTGCAAGCCAAATCATATTCGTCGGACAGCGCTTCACGCCAATCGTACCTACAACACAGTCAAACATGTTTCGAGAACATAAATCTATTCAACGTATTTAACTTTCGTATCAAAATATATCTCGCATTTCATTGGCTGGCCAACGTCCCCGTCCACCTTATTTTATTCTACTATGCTGCTGATACGTCACGGTTCACTTCAACAATGAAAACGACGGAACACAATAGCGAAACAATGAAGACAAGAGAACAATCAGGAAATGACAACAATGGAGACAACTGAGCAATTGAAAACACGAAGACGATCTTATTGTAAAAAGAAGACTGAGGATGCTTTGTCACTTGAAATATTACTTAACATGCCCGCGTTCACATTTTGGCCATTTCTACCCTAATTTTTCATATCCGGATTCTCCCTTATCTAATTTGCCGTCAGAGAGAGTATCGATATTAGTTGCCTCGTTTGCTCATCAACATAGAAACGCATCGAGCTATTTTAAAAAAAGTATTAAAAAATTGATAATGATGAGAAAGGGAATTCTTGAAACACTCGTGGTCCCACTTCTTTACGCAAAACTCGCTGAAGACCGTAACCATACTTAATTAACGAACAAAGGATAGAAATAACATAAATATACATGAGGAACACGAGGCCCTTTTTATTAAACATCCAGGACACAAAATTTTTGCCGAAAGCAGGTCGAATAAAGCAAAAGCAGCTGAGTAATAAAAATAAGCCCCCCCCCCTTCCCACTCCCACCTCATAAAAAAGGAATACTATCCGTCTGAATAAATTGGAATATGATGAGAAGCCAAAAGGGGGGCAAGTGGGGCGCCCGAGGCGATGGTGGGTCTGTAACGGAACCCCGCAGTCGGCGACGCGCGCACGCCACGCTTCAGTCTTCGAAGACGACTTCAGAAACCACCGACGGGCATCGCGTTGAGATTGGGGTATAGAAAGTGTTCAACATCGAAGGGGGAGAGAGAGAACTACCATAATGACNCTAGTGCAGGAACAATTAAATCACTAAAATATCTCAAATCCGCACCAAAATAATGCACAGAGTAACACCAAGTAGTTGCTGTGATTTCAACGTTAAAAAAACATACCTCATCGGTCATTTACATGAAATGACTCCAATTATAATTGATGCTGTAATACGTTGCGTCTAATGGAGGAAACATTTTCAAAAATAGACCGATCACGAAATTGATGGAAGTTTACTTTGATTTGCTGTAAATTTTCCTTTGTGGTATTTTTTAAATCACTTTTATTTGTTGATCTGAGAAAGATATTTAACTTTTTCTGAGGTTAGATACATTAATCACGGAACCGATCCGAAAAGTCACCATCTTTTTACATTCTCAAGCATTTCAAACGAGCTCCTGAAAATTGTTTTTACTACACTACTAACTGATAGAAATTAAATCATGTTTCTTTTTCTTAGTAATTATTCGTATTGTTGTGTTCTAAAACAATTAATATAACAACTTATAACAATTTCAAAAACTATTTTCTTACATAATTGTGTTGTGACTTATGATTCATATTAATTTAGTTTCATGTGTACTCAACTTTGGCACGGTTGTGTACATTAATTCTGTAGCCCCATCCTGGCCCGGGTTTTGCTTCGGTTTTCCTTCGGGTAGAGGCGGATTTCTTATACAGGTTCTCTAGGTTTTGTCTAGGGGCGTGTTTATTGTAACAAGAAATCGTGAATTTAGTGTTATTTCAATTCATATGATTTTTAAACACTATACTCAGAATAATCTATAGTTCGATAATAATTCGTACACGTAAAATAATTTTTTTGTGTTAAATTACAAACATTTTGATATTCTATTAGTATTATAACTAGTAGCGAACTTTTTATCTTATCTAGGAATTTTTGCTGAAATTTTTCAATCAGTCTCTGCCTTAGGGCCCTTGATCGGAATTGTTGGGATGGTCCCTGCTTGCTTCCGGAGAGTAAATTAGTTTATTGTCCTCCATGTGGTCATACGCAGTTTGTACTGCTTTTTTGACAATAAATTTATTTATTTACTTCATTTAATAATAACAACAATAAAGAAAACAATTACACTTCAGAGTGATTTGACGAACTTGGAGCGCTGGTCCAGAACCTTATGGGTTCAGAAATTAACATTTAGCGACAAAAGGTGCAACATTTCGGAAGGGAAACTTCTTTCACGCAACGAAACTCGAGTTGTGATTTGATTCGCGACGAACAGATGGATGATGTTAGTGTCAAGGCTTTCTATGAGTTTAAAGCGAGAGTATAAATACAAGATTCGATACATGATTTTATTAATAAATAAGAAAGATACTTAAAAATTGGAATACAAAATTTGAAGGAAAATAATTCATCAACGTGTAAACAAATCCATGCAGTTTGGACATCGGACGAATACATGCATAACGAGTTGATGATTTTTGATAATAATAAAAATATGTTTAGTGTGAGTTAATTTATGTGTGGTTGTAGTAATTTTTGGGTGGTAATTCAAGAATGTAAAATGATGATAATAATAATAATAACAAACTTGCCATCTAACAAATTCCTTAGTTTGATTAAAAGACCACTTCCAGCTTAAAATATGAACCCACCCTAACTACCTGTTTGTACAGGGAAAGTGAAATTGTACAACACAGAAGAAAAAAATCATAGAATTATAAGACATAACATAAAGGAAATTTTCATTATATTTATAGAAAATGGGAATACTTGAAAGGTTTCCAAATAAGAAGCAAATTCTATAATTTCTTTTTTAATACTTCTTTTATGCCTCATATTGCACACAGTGAGACGCAGGACACTAAACTTCGTATTCTATGCAACCACTTAAATTGGATTCAGATTTACGAAATAAAAAGATGGGGGGAACCCTAGATGAGTACCTCACCCCGGGCAAGAAAAGATTGAATCCCTGCAGCATTGCGTTGAGGAACATAATAAATCATAATACTCCAATTGGGAAAGGATGGGAAATTCATTCGTGTACCATAGCGCAGAAGGTTTCTCGTATTTACACAAACAATGTTCATAATTTATGCTAATAATAATAATAATAATGAAGCGATCGATATGTTATTTAGATCTAAGTGATTCAAATCAAATATGGTGGAACTGCTCACATGTCGACGAATCCACTGCGGGAAATTATCAAAATCAGAAAAGCGACGGCACAGGACTAAAATAGAACAATAGAGAAGGAATTCCGGACCGATCATCAACATCGGTAACTAATATTAACCATTTCCATTCCACCAATGCTATCAATATTAAATGGTTGGTTTCCCTTTTGGTCCATCATTGATAGAATAGTAAGAAATAAAATTCAAAATTATTTCCTGAAAATACGTCGTAGGATACCTTTAAATAAATGTTCCATATGATATACAGGGTGAAGTTAGCTAAACTAAACAAACATCGGACAATTAAATCCTTCGACTAAAATAAAAAACATATCATGATGATAGGTTTATTTTTATTTCTTCATTTTTAAGAGTTAACTTCAAATATACGTTTTTTCAGCTCTCCTGTTTTTCCTTTGATGGGGTTTCGCCCTTCTTTGCTCGCCTCTGGTGAGTAATAATCTAATTTTTTTCTCAAAATGCTCCTACCTAGATACAACTGCGTCTTGACAGTAAACTTATTTATTTATACCGCGTATATTGGTTCCATCATTTTAAACATACAGAAATCTCTTAAGTCGCGGTGAACCTCAATGCCAGGTAACAGGTAATGGAAGACGGGACTGAGATTCGAACTCAAGACATTCGAGGATTCACCTCAGAGGTGTGCGGGTCTCGCAAGTTGAAGAAATCAATGGTCGACAACTGGGTCAAGAGGCGAACGGAGTGGCGCGGTTGGTAGCGCTGCAGCGCGACAAACTGAAAAATCCCGTCTCCCAGTTTCATTCAACATAATTAATCCATCATTTTAGTCAAAAACCACCGATGGAAAGTACGAATATAAACCAATTATTTAAATCAAAGGAAACATGAAAATCGAGTCAAGTTTTCACTGCTTTAGGACTGATTTATACAGAGGATACCATACAGTACCTAGCTTTTTGGCAGTTCATTTAGAATATTTAAACACAAATCTGAAATAATTCGCTGTGTCTTTCCTATCCGCTCGCAGTCATCCGAAAGCTTTTCTCTTATTATAGTCACATTATGGATTCACATAATTCTCTTTAAGATTTCAATAGATAAGGTAGTTACCGTGTAATTATTTAATAATTCTCACAAATTTCCGAGAAAATTAAATTCGGGCGAGATACACTTTTACACAAAAGTTTGTTTCTTCTTGTAAGTAAAAACTCCGAGACTTATGATACCTTGCTCCCCAATAGGTATAATTTTCTTTTTAGTTTAATGGATCCATGTTTACTTACGTGGAGACTTCAACGCCAAAAATAGGAAGAAAGTAACCCAAGCATGTCAGGAACCGGGTGTCTTCTCGTACCGCGTCCCAGATTCCAGGGTATACAGCTCGGTCAACGAAAATTTATCAACTTCTAATTGACACATCGTAAGAGGAATAACGTATGATACGGCGTATATGGCTCTTTACTTCCGGATTCCCAAAGCACTCTTTAGGTACTACCAACTTCATCATAATATAATACCATTTTAAAGAAGGTTCAATGATCCAAAAACATGATCGGTGCTGTTTGAAGATATGAATTTTTACTACCACTGGATACCATTAATTGTCATAGCGTACTTTAATTATAATCAGGTTCCGTAACACCGCGATAAGAGAAAATAATTTTTTTTGGTAATTTGTGTACCCCGTCAGGTTTTAAATTTCCTTTGTGAATGATATTTAATTAGAAATTTGTAAAAAAATCTTGACGGAAAGAAATAATTAAAAATAAATAATTGCATATTCAATTAAAAATACTGACTTTTCATAAATGTTACTCGTGTACATATCATACGGTTGTATTTATAAGTGATGATATAAACAAATTTTTCAACCCAATAACGCCAGTCAATATTTTTTATATTCATATATACGATGCTGATTGCCAATATATACACCTCGGAAACGCAGTATCTTCTCACATGAAGAATTCAGTCAGAACAGACGAGTCTAAATCGTGACAAATTGTAATGTTCGTGACATTTTAATATTTAAACAATTTCCGGTTACGTAAAAATGTGTTTCGCACAATACAGTGCTCTTTAATTATGAGTAATACAGTGCAGCCTCTTTAACTTCAAACCCGTTCACTCGAAATCCTCTCTAAGACGAAGAAATTAGCCATTCCCTTCTGTTGAAGTACAAAAAACCCTACAACTCGAATTGTTTAGACGCTATAACTCGAACTGAATGTGATTTCCCTACGGTGTACTATCCATATATATCACGCTCTCTACTTCGAACTACAAATCTAGCGGATGCTATAAGTCGCAAAAAGCAATATGTAAACTTTGCGACCTCTGTAAGTAGAAATTCTTTTCGCAAGACTCTTTACCTGCAACCAATACTTTCGTTGTCGTCAATAACAAATTCCAAGAGATGATTTTATTGAAAGATGTAGTGATATCGAGGACAAGATATTTAGTGCCTTGTTTGCAATCGAAAATACAATTGTGTTAATTCCTTGACTCAAAAGAAAATTAGAGATTTCTCTTATTACGTGCATATTTTCAACTTGTTCCTTTACCACAAAGTAATCTTTATACATGTAATTATGGACAGTACAAATGTAGTACAATAAATCTGTATAAGTCGAATTTGTATTTTCTCGTGACTCTATAACCTGAATAACATATGTCTCTATAAGTCGAAATTGATAATGTTAAAATCTCCTCATCTCCAAGTCCTCTGTTGACTGGAAACTTATGACCTTTGTCCTGGAAGTTCCAGTTAAAGAGGCTCCACTGTATATAAAAAATATATTGAATAATATTCAGCGTACACTCGATAAATGAATGCGCGATATTGCATTTTATGTTAAGTTTTTACTTTTTTAATTGTCCAATGGAAGTTTTATAATTATGAAAGAATGTAAACACTCGCCAATATTTTGTTGCCTCTAAATTTACGAAAATTTTCATGTAAGTTCAAATAAATGTGAAAATAATACTAATAACAAAATCTGGGTCGTGATATGAAAATTCTTCTAGATTTAAGCACTACTTTCTCGGCCAAAACATTTCTATCGTACGTTAACACCCTATAGGGTTTTGGTGTGAAACGGGGAAATAATGTAATGTTTTTCAAAAATCTTTACAACAGTGGAACAAAGTGTTTATAAATCGATTGCAATTTAAAAGATCAGTTAGGTGCGGAAAGAAAGTGGTAATTTAAAAAGATCGATCATGATATGTACCTCACCCGTGACGAGACCATTTCGTTACAAGAGACCATACATCTCCCGTACGCAGCAGCTGCGATATGAAACCAAAGACTTCTCCAAGGAAGCTAATGTCGTTCCATAAGTCTTGAGTACTACGCTCTTTAAACCTGTGTTGCTTTATCCGGTTGAACTTCTTCCCCTTTAGAGGGAACTGTACCGTTAGCTAAAAGGACACTTAGCGGCGAGGATCAAAGTGTTCTCACTTTTTATCTTACCATTCAATTACGGGGTTTTATAAAGATATGCGCTGAACCTGCGCTGATCCCCTTAAACGAGGAGAGTTTATTAGGATCAATATTGAGAATACTTTTCCATTAGCTTCCTTTCTGTCGTTATTTTATTCTTTCTCTTCTTTGCTCTTACATTACTCGTCTCTCTTTCTTTCTCTCAGTAACCTAGTGTTATATAATCTTATGTAATATGTAATTTGTAAATACAGAGTATTATGTAATGTGAAATGTTTTCTCATCCTTTAAACGGAACACAATTAAAAACTGTTACGAATACAAAATTCTTAGGTCTCCATATTCAAGACAACCTCAAATGGAAATGTCACGATGACAACCTTAATTCCCAATTAAGCAAATTGTGTTACGCATTATGAATCATAGTTAACGCACTTAGTCCACGTATTTCCCGTTGCGTATATTTTGCAAACGTTTACTCCCTTTTACGTTACGGCATTACCTTCTGGGGCAATTCCGTTCAGAGCATTCAAACTTTTAGAATTCAGAAGAGGATAATTCGGATAATTTTTAAATCTCACACCTGAAACTCTTGTAAACTTTTAATCCAGGAATTAAATATCTTAACACTTCCCTGCATTTATATTTATGAAACAGTCGTGTTTGTTAAGACCAAATTACTGAAATGTCACCCTTGCTTCATACGAAACAGTCTCGTTCACGAACACAATACTCGCAATAGAAATAATATTCATCGCCCTAGAGTGTCAAGCACTCTTTCCCAAAAAGGACCATATCATTCGCGAATCGTTCTATGTAATTCCCTTCCCAAGAATATAAAAGATATTATGAAATTGAATGTCTTCAAATCCGCGGTTCAAAACTACCTCCTGCACCAGTGCTTCTACAATGTAAAATAATTTATTGATTTTAATAAAAGTTACATCCGTCTTGTACTTTATCATGTCATTGCAGAAATACTTTAAAATAACTTATAACAATTTCAATAACTATTTTCTGCATGATTGTGTTGCCGTATGGCTCATATTAATTTAGTTTTATGTGTACTCAACTTTGGCACGGTTGTGTACATTAATTCTGGCCCGGGTTTTGCTCCGCTTTTCCTTCGGGTAACGGCGGATTTCTTATACAGGTTCTCTAGGCTTTGTCTAGGGACATGTTTATTGTAACAATAAATCGTGAATTTAGTGTTATTTCAATTCATATGATTTGTGAACACTATACTCAGAATAATCAATAGTTCGATAGTAATTTGTACATGTAAATTTACAAACATATTTGCGTTAAATTACAAACATATTGACTATATATATATATATATATATATATATATATATATATATATATATNTTATTGTCCTCCACGTGGTCATACGCAGTTTGTAACTGCTATTTTTACAATAAATTTATTTATTTATCTAGTAAAGTATAATCTTATTATAATATGCATTTTGTAAATACAGCGTCATACCCCAATAATGTGTTATTATATAATCTTATTTCTTGTATTTATTTCTGAGTTTTACGATTTGTATTGTTACTGCTTTTAACTCATGTTTCGGCACAAATCCGCCATTCTGATTGGAGTTTTGCTGGGTTTACTCAATCGCTTAAGATATTACTTCGAGATGGTCACTAGTTTTGCATAAAATGTAAATACTATTCTCCCAATTTTCATCTGGTATTTTAAAATGTAAATGTTTGAAATGGTTAGACGGGATAGCGGGTCTTAAAGTCAGAGCCTCGCCGGAAGAAACACACTTAATTATAATAATAATTATTATTATTATTATTATTATGAGCCTTTAGACAATAAGACGACGTCAAAAGTGTGGTACTTCATTCGATACATGATATTTATTCTATAATTTGACATACATAAGTCAACTGCATTTCGTGATGTGGGCTTCAATCGACAAGATGTTGAGAAATTAAAGGGAGAATTTCTTATACAATCTACCAATGCGCTTCTAGTGAGAGATAAAAGATGAAGAAAGAAAAACATTAAACGATTTTTTATGACCATATTTCTAGAAAACTTTTTGTTGCGCAACCCTCATGACTTTCAGTTCAATGCCTCAGTTCTGTTCTTAAATTTTTTCGTCAACGTCGACCTCCGATTTGAAATGAGAAAATTCGATTTCATTCTTATTTTGTACGACAGTTTTTTTTAATCAATCACGACATTTTACGGAAAGCTAAAAAGTGCTTTTTAAAATGCACAACGTTTTGAATCTGCGTTTGAGTGGTCGCGTCGTCAGGTTGCGTCAGGCGAACTGTACCAGAGCACAAACGAAATTTAAAATGTGTCTAAGAAAGTGCAGTAACCTCACATTTTATTCATAAAGATCACTTGATGGATAACACAAATATCAAACAAAAAAGTTAAATATTACAAGTGTAGCATATCAGAAATTATATTTATAAAATGTAATGGGAGTTTGAATTTACGCACTGACGCAGAAACACTTTCGAATATTTCTAGCAGTTGCGCGATTTGTGCTTTCTTTGTTTTCTATTTACGTTCAATTGTTC
>NNCF01126552.1:398035-416534 GCA_002313205.1 Laupala kohalensis
ATGTCGGTACTTTTTACTAATATTATGTACAACGGACGTTAATGGACGTTTTTATTGAAATGTCTCACTCAATGATATTAATAATAAAAAAAACACCAAAATATCAAATGACAGAGATCCATCAATATACAAAGAATTGGAACAAATCCTCCGTTTTAGTAGGTTTCTTTATTTTATTTCAGTCAATAAAATTTTTAAAACTAGCATTTCTGGTCTCGAAGAAAAGGCCCAAGGAACCGCAATTGATAACGGGGGAAAATAGTCCACGAATCTTCCAAAGAGTGGGATAACCAAAAAATTGATTTTAGACAAATTATTAGTAAATATGTCATCAAAAGACTAAATAGTTTGAAAATAATTGAATTTTTAGCCATAAATAATGCAACACTTTCAGGAAAATACTTATCGGAAAACTTTTACGGAATAGAAACTACTCATTCTTCCAGATTTACATACAGTTTCATTAAGAGTAATTAATTCGTGTTTATTGCTATGAAAATGCCAAATGTTCGGTCGTTACGGAGGGCGACGGAGCGTAGAAAAGTGTTCGAGATTCTCTCTCTTGTAGTTGCGAGTGGGAAACATAATTTTTGGCAAAAGATAATTTCATAATTGGTTAGAATAACAGGAGGAAAGAAAAAAAAAATACAGGAAGTTAAGTTCTAGAAATGAGATACTAGAATTTATAATATCTCTTACGTCATTTTATCAAATTATTTTGTGATCGATGCCTTACTTCGAGTAGGTTCGTAGCAATATGATGCAGTTCAGTTAGCAAGAGAAATAAATCTTTTATAACCTCAAGTGCACCATTTCAATTGAAAGAAACACTTGGTTACGTCACAGTGCTCGAATTTTCGATTATTACCGTTTTGAACACCACCGCGTATTTTGAAGATTTCCCCACTTCGTTTGGGATTATTAGTTTTTTGAGTGTGTGTGTCATTTTTGTAAAAATTTCCGTTTTCGATGTAACTATGCCTCAGAATACTCGGAATTTTTTTCGGAATAAAATTATTTTCTATTATTTCCAATACCTAACGATAATTGGTAATTAAAATGTATTGTGAGATGTGTTCCAAATCGAACCCGGGAATTCCTGATCAGGGCACAGGTGCGCTGTGCACTGCACCATCCGCCTCGACTCCCACGTTCATACATAACATTGACCCGACCTGTTCTGCCAGCAGGCGTGTTGCGTACGAACCAGGGAGTCGTGGCAGATGGTGCAATGGATAGCGCACCTGCGCCCAGAACAGGCGGTCCGGGTTCGATTCCCGGTCTATCGCAATTTTCACCTGAAGGCAAACACTCCTCCACGAACAGGTACCCGGAAGTTGTGTTAAAAATGTTTCAAATGCATTTCACAAAATTTTACCTGACCTCAGTTAAGTCAACTTTTTCTGAGATATATCAAAATAAATTAAACGATATAATTTGAACTAATGCTCAACACATTATGGTGAAATTAACCGTAAAGTCGAATCTTTAGAACTATTTTATCCACAATTCCCCTCTTTTAACATGCCCAATTTGAGTAATTCATTCCCAGTCTCTTTAAGCTCGTTAATAAAGTTGTAATAACAGTCATTGGCCAGTGAAGCTCTTTAAAAGATGGTATGAGGATTTTATACGCCTATAAGAAGACAACACCGAAACGCACCTTTTAAGACTATTACAGGAATATTTAAGAAATTTATCGAGTTTATCGCAGCCAATTATCACGTTGAGTTTTTTAGCCGTTTTTTAGAGTCTCGTTTGGGATTTCTTTAATGTTTCAAAAAGTATGAGAGCATTTTTTTGAGCCCACGTGTCACGCTCGTATCCCGATGTGTGAGACAACTCTTGACAATATAATTAGTATATCGTAGGAATTATAACCGGTGACGATAACAGTGTCCCATTACTAAAATGCATTTCACTGCTCCTCTGGGCGTTTCCTTTCCAGCCTCCACATTAATAGTAGCGGAATGACGCCAACCAAGACGATACAGTGATGTGGAGTTACAGCTGATGTGGGAAAGCTGAAGAAAAAGTGTGTTTTTCAAAGAAACGCGCAAAATTAAAAAAAACATTTTATCGTACTTTGTTTTTAAGCAACATCTTTCGTAAGTAAAACGAATGAAGAAAAACGACCTGAGTTTTTTAGCACACAGTTCTTTTAGCAGTTCTTTCCGTTCTGAACCGCTCAATTCGACAACGAACATCTCTTCAATACAATTCTTCTGCCTTAGGGCCCTTGATCGGAATTGATGGGATGGTCCCTTGCTTGCTTCCGGAGAGTAAATTAGTTTATTGTCTTCCACGTGGTCATACGCAGTTTGTACTGTTTTTTGACAATAAATTTATCATTATTATTACAAGTATTAATACAATAATAAGTATTTTTTAAACTCTGTACGTTCTGTCGGGATGTACAAGCTAATTTTAAGTCCGACACGAAATTGTGATCAGAATTAAAACATTTCCAGTAATCGCTTTACAGTTACTTTTTCTGTGCTTCAAGACTCTAACAATAAGAAATGGTTCATTGAACGCTCCATCACCATGGCGAACAACTTCTCAGACACCATTATTGTCACCATCTTCCCCTAACTCACTCCTACACCGCTGCCATTTTCTCAACTACACCTGTTTACAAATTTATGCAGGATTTTAGTGGACGTTTAATTTGGGGAACCGGCTATAAAGTGGGTAACGCCCCATTGCACGACATGCAGCAAAAGGGGCAAAAGAACGAAGAGGAGTTTTGCGAAAAAAAAGAGATTTTGTGCCAACAGCAGCGCTGCCAACTTGCCCACGCTGAATTTTATCGCGATGGAATGTACGTGAAATAAATTATCTCACTGTTCGCATCTTTCCAACATACTTCTTGGGGAGAATATAATTCTTACGGACATCTTTGCAATATTTTACTTCACTCTCTTCTTCCGTAAGAATATTGTCCTTCCGTTCAAAATTGATAATTGATAATTCGGTCACTTCGAAGTTTTCGATCGAACCGAAGTTTAACAGATACGTGTGATTTTCATGACAGCAGTTGATTTTATCCCACCGTAACTCTGGAATGCCTCGAGTAATTTCAACCAAACTTGATACATCTGACAACAATTCCAATTCTAATACTACAGAGAATGTTTTTTTAGAGAGAAGCTTTATGTAAAAAGTACTCTACTAAAAAGTAATAAGTAATGTTCAGTAAATTTGAAAAATAGGAAACGATCAAATAATTTGAAAACAAAAAGAAAATCAGAAAAATTTAATAGCTTGAGGCTTTTTCTAATAATATTTAATCACATTATCAGATCAATTTCTCGAATTTTCAAGTTTACTGAGCATTATTTATTACTTTTTAGTACAGAACTTTTTACACAAAATATTGATTTTAAAAAAATTCGTTTATTTTGTCGAATAAGAATGTATATGTTCACATTAAAAATTATACAAGCGGATATCGATCATTCGGAGGAACAAGAACGTAACTGCGAAATAGGAGAACACAGTACTTTATAAATGGTCAGAAGTGAATGAATGAAATAATTGTTATTTAATAGTTACGAATTATCAATAATACTTTCAGAATGATTTGTAGCTTGATAATAATACGTTCTTGTGAAATGACTTTGTTTTATTAAATACAATATTTGTAGGTATTTGTTAATACTATAAAATGAGTCGAACTATTTTTTATCGTTAGGAGTGTGTTGAAACATTAAATCCTAAGCCTCTGCCTTAGAGCCCTTGATCGGAGTTGATGGAATACGTCCCTTGCTTCCTTCCGGAGAGTAAATTAGTTTATTGCCCTCCACGTGGTCATACGCAGTTTGTAACTGCTTCAGAATCTGAATACACCGACAGCAACCCGTCCTTTATACTATTTGTAACCAATCACTTACGCACTATTACTATGAATAGTATTTTGTGACTTTTGCAATTCCATTCAAAATACATAATTTTTTGTTTTTTGCTTCGTCTGTAAAATGATTATATTTCACACGTCACTAAAAAATCTATTCACGCATTGAAGTATAACAGATGTCGTTTAACATTTATGCAATTGAATTACTGTTCATGTGATGATAGTGCAATTAAATCCCTTTCTCAACAATTACATTTTGTAAAATAAAAATTGATGAAATTTGTAACATAATTGAACTTTGATGCGAATATGCAGTACAACTCTATTTATACGGATCAATTCGGACCAGACCCAGTCCGGAAAATAAAGAAATCCGGATAATTGGATTTCTTCCAATGAAATGATATTTTTAGGCAAATCGACTAAGATATAGTTTCTCTGTGTGATCAGAGAATGCCAGTAGGACTGAATGGAAAGGTACATAAATCTGCAGTGCGCCCTGCTCTGACCTATGGATCTGAAGCAAATCGCCTACACGCAGCAGAGATGAGGATGCTTCGTCGGTCTGCTGGCGTGACGCTACTTGACAAAGTCCCCAACAACCTGATGAGAGGCACGTTCAAAGTTAAGCCTATCCCGGAAAAGCGGTTAAAGTGGTACTGTCATGTAATGCGAAGGTAAGAAGACCACATGACGAGCAAAGTCGCGGTCGACCTCGATAAACATGGATGACCGCTCTGAAGATGGACCTGGAGAAGGGAAACCTGGATCGGGAGACTCGGACCCAGAACAGACGGCCCTGGAGATGATAGGTTACACTCACAATTTTGTGGGAATAACTAAAGACTCGTACTGAAGGGGGGGGGAGACAAGAAGTAACTCACAAAGAATGACATAATAGGAGTATACTTAACTAAGAACAATAAATAATTCAACAATTTTTTTAGCTATCGGTACCGATATTTGGCGATCCGGATTATTGCTGTTCGGAGAATTGGAGTTGTCCTGTATGATTATAGAAGTACCAAAATCACTTAAACAAATTTTCTTTCGATTCTAGATCCGATTTATAAACTAGAATATTCTGAAACATTTTGATGACCCTCCGTGGGAAATAGCACTTAAGGAGTGGTGCAAGTCCCTGGATTTAAGAGTACAACGTCGGATAGCCAATGTTAGATCTCCTATGTAGTATTGCTACGTTTCATGCTGATCATAAACAACAGCGATTAAAGTTTTTTATTCTGATTTTGCCCGGTTTTTTTCCTTTTTTTTTTTTTTTCTCGTTANCGGAAGGAAGCCTCGCAGGTCGAATTTTTGCTTCCGATGCAAAATACTGCTGCGGCAGCGCGGTTGCACCATTTCATTAAAACGCTTCTAAAATCTGAACCATTCGTCCAAACTTTAATTTAAAGATGTTTTTAATCTTCGTTAAATGCATAAAACAAAGAACCCGTTAAATTTGATGAAGATTGATTTTTTTTCCTTCTTAAATTCCTCACTTAAATTGAAGTATTTTAACACAAATTAGAACAACCATAACAACATTTTTCTATCATATCAAATGATGATCGAGTTCAGAAAACTCTTCATTGTGTGATAAATAATTTTTCTTACCTTTAGAAAAGAGACACAAAGTTGATACAAGGTGATTCTTAAAGTAAAAACTTTGCTCTATCCAGTGATAGTAAAAAGAACTCGATTGAAAAAAATGCTTTTTTGCTACGTAGCCTTGAAAAGTGGCAAAATTGGCTGCGTAAAATTTGGACCTTGTGTTCGAAGGAACGTTTCTCCACAGTAAAGTAAGCTTCAAAGCTAATACTTTGGCATCTTAAAACCAGCAATGTATTTGGTTAGTTCACCAAAGCACAAGCTTCCTTGAGGCCTTGTTTCAAAGTTATGTTATTGCAAAACTCTGCACTAAGTTGTCGGGACGGAATTTTTTGCTCACTTTGACAGACAACAGCAATTAAAATAAAACTTTTCTGACACTGTCACTGTACCCTTCATGTAAAGCACAAAAAGTTGTCCTAAGTTGCCAATTTTCAGATTTCTAGCTATTGCCATTCTATTGCATTTCGCACAGGAGACCCTTCTTCAGAAGGCCCTGGCACCCAAACTATACAACTTCTGAAAGTGAAATTTTGCATAACATAGTTTCAAGCATGAGTCTACACCTACACAAAATTTCAATTAGATTGAAGATGGCGACCAAAATTTTTTTTCCAGATTTGGTCCACTTGACATGGAATGACCCCTTAGTAGATAGACAAACGCCGTCGCGAACTCTTCGAGGCGAACGATACTCTTTTGCCACTCGTAGTTGTCATCAGTCTCTAACCGTTTAGTCAGTGTAAGTGAATATGGCCGATTTTTTACCCCCGATTACATCGACATTTTACCTTCAACTTCATTTTCTATTTTTCTTTCCACATATTTTTTAAAAGAATAATTAGCCTATGTTCATCCTGGACATCTCCTACCTATATTTCTCCTCGCTAAATTTTACTACGATCGCTTCTGTGGCTTAGTCTCGATTGAGTAACAAAGAGAGAGACACGCTTTCGTGTCACGCGTTTATGATTAATTAGTAAAAGGATGACGAGCTGAAACGAGATGATTTTGGATGCGGAACAAAAGCAGGATAATTTTCAAAAGGATTGAAAAATCAATAATTCATTTTGACGGAACGAGAAAACCTATAAATATGAAACTTTGACATTTCGAGATCACATTATACATTTTTCATGTTATCAGCGTCTTTCATCTCATGAAATTCAACATCACAAGTACTTGAGAAATAACGAGAAGTAAATGGGGACGCGTTGTATAAATAAATAATTGGGTAGTGGGTAACAATCCCGAAGTTAAGAATATTGGATTTATCACAACTAAAAAATATGTATTTCACAAATCGATTGCCGTATTGTTATTAACTTTATCTTTTACGATATACTCAAATACAATTTCATTTATCGTTCAGGGAGAAATGTTGTATTCTTCATTTTCTGCAAATGATCACAATTTATCTGAAAAAGAATTTAACCCGGATAAAAAAGAAATTTTAATATGACGTTAACATGGATTATATGTCGTGGAGTAAATTTTATTTCTGAAATATTATGTAAAAGAGTTCGAAGTAAATGGAAATTTATCAATAAGTAGGTTTAAGTATTTTTGTAATGCGCTAATTACTATATCTCGAATATCTTACAATATAATGCGTGTTTACTGAATCTCAATATAAAAAAAACTCCGGAATGGGTCCCACTTAACTTTCCAATTATACCTTTTAGCAACAAGACAATTTAGTTACAATTTTGAAAAAAACCCGGCACTCATTGTAATTCACACGCAAACTAAAGGTTTAAGACAATTGACCAAATATTCTCATATAATAATAAAAATTTCCACAAAATATTTTCTAAAATGTGTGACAGGCGGAAATGTATCTTGACAATCTGCCGGACATTTTAATGCGCGGTCCGACCGACGGTCCGCATTTTACATTAAAAGTTGGCACTACTTTGTGTTATAAATCTAAGCTGTAGGAATTAATGTTAGAAGAAGAAGCATGTCCTGTGAGAGAAACTAGAAAATTTTGTACGTATTTACCCCGCTATACAAAACAATGCGAAAACAAATATTTTTATATTACTACATATTTAAAAAAATTTAAAAAATAAATACACAATTTTTCAACTTGAATTAATATAAATTTGTTCTGAAAGTGTATAGAAAATTGTCCTCGGGCTAAGATAGGATGTACAGCGCTGCTTTATATTGTATACAATAAAATGCGAATGTGAAAGAATCTATGTTTCGAATAGGAATAATGCTTTAAACATCAATCAAAGCTAGGATTTTCAGGAGTTTAAAAACCAGTCACTTCCTCGTCGTTGGAGCGCTGTCACTGGGAGTCACGCACATGTCGAATTCCTGGTTCAATTACTTCGCAGACATCTTTTTGACACCTTTTGAAGGACTCGCATAGCAATTAACATCGTCGTTAACTGTCATTCAAGAATCATCGAGTTGAAAGATATTTAAGATTCCATTCCTGACATTTGTAAATAAGACGAAATTCATTTGATAATGATAACTCTTAAACATGTCACGAAAATGATAACTTTCGGTCGGGTGAAAATGACGACGAGTCGGACATCGAACTCGGGACTCCGGATTTGATCGCAGGGGTGTTAACCACTACACCACCAGTTCGCCTTCCACAACTGCACACCACTTCCACTCAGACCTAGTCTCTTATACACATCTAGATGTGTATAAGAGACAGGTCTACACCTACACAAAATTTCAATTAGATTGAAGATGGTGACCAAANACCGGTTTCACACGTACCTTCGTGTTAAGGTTCGTCACCTGACCGAAAGCTATCACATATCTTCTCCACGTGTGGAAAGGGTACACGGAAGAAGAAATATGTACATATTAGGAAAATATTTTCGTAATACGTTTAAATATAAAAATAACGTTTTTTTTTTTTACTTTTTGGTTTCGTAATAAGTTTGTAAATTGCTATTTTCTCGTACATGTCGAATAATACATCTCTGTGAAAGACATCATAAGACCTCGATGTTGTTGAAAAACTTAAAATAATTCTTAGCACATATTTATTTACAATATACTTTTCTTCAAACTATTTTTTTATTTCTAAAGCAATATCTCGCACAGACTTTGTTACATTGAGTTATTGTCACCTGCATTACTTTTCGTGGCGTTATAAACGCTGCCACCAGTGAGACCGGACGCTCGCTCATGCGAAGAGGAGCAGCGAAATGATTATAATCCGTTGTGTACATTATTCCATATTTTATTCACTTGATTCACATTTTATCACTTCGCATAGGTAGCAAAGATTGTGGTTTGAAATTTAGAACCAAGAACAAAAACAATCCGGCGTTGGAAAATGTTCATTTCCGAATAGAACGACTAGAGATTGGAATTTAATGTCTGCATCGGTTGTGAAAAACATTTCGAGCTCTGCATCTATTCGCACTGTTAGGCAAGTTCCGGAAGGAGGGGTGCGTTAGTGTAGTTGGGAAGATGGTGGTAGTGAAGTGAAGTGAAGTGAAGAGAGGAACAGAAGGGAGGAAGGGAAATGTGAAGGGCACTAAAGGGATGAATCACGTGCCCCATTCATCAGACGTAAAATGTACACTAAATAATTATTAACAATAGAATATTTTTTATTATTTTCATGGTCACATATGTTTATGTTTAACATGAGTTTAATCATTTACCAAACAATTTTTTAATTAAATTTTAATTAATATATAAAAATATTTCCACCAGACAAACTCTGCGCTCATGGAGCTAAAAAAATATTAAATTATATTTAATTAAATAAAACTATTGCTCTTTGACTGCACACCATCATTGTATTTTGCAAAAAGATATTTTAGAAGGAATTCCAACCGGGCGAATTTTGTCTGTCCCTCCACATACTAATCCTTTGTGTTATCTGCGCCTGCAGAGTGGCGATTATCCCCGCGTAGCACCGACGCAAAGACGCGTCTTCGGAATGCGCGGCGCGTCGCGGATAATAAGAGGGAAGAGATGCAAATATTGAAACACGCACAAAGCGGAGCAGGGGCAAATGTGAAGGAATGTAAAGTTGCGTTCAAAATGTCCACCGGAATTCAAACGGAGTAATTGCCGTAGTGCAAAAGGAAAGTCGAGGGACAATAACGGATGTTTCAGTTGACAAAAGATCGAATGATTTTTTTATTTCTCAATCTCACCTTAGATTACTCTCTCGCCCTCGTTAAGAAAATCAGCATATTTGTTTTTCACTCAAAGTTGTTCTAACAAAATCAGTAAACAAAAAGAGAACAGTTTTACAAAAGAGAACATTTTTATCTCTTGATACGACACAGTTGTCTTCTCGTAAATGAATTTCTTTGATACAAAACTAAAAAAATTAAAACTTTTTACTCACGGGTTTGAAGGAACGTTTCCGCCTGCGCCTTCGTCAGTCCACAAGAACACTCGTGTCTACCAAACAAACAAAAGTACATTGTTGTCAAATGTATATACGCACAACATTTATTTATAATCGGTAGAAATTTCTACCATGAAGTGGTTTAGATTTCCATTGACTGATTTCACCCTTAATTTCATTTGGTAGTGGAGAGTGGTCTGTTAAATTTAGAGTATATTTCATGTCAGCTGCACATGTGGTCGTGTAAAAGTTAGATTCTTCCTTCCTGTTCACGAAAAAAAAAAAAGTTAGATAGCTCCGACTGAAGTTAGCTGCGATAAAACAGGAAACACGGGTTCGATTCCCGTCTCAGTCGCCATTTTCACCTGACCGAATCTTCTCCACGTGTAGAGTACACAGATCCATCACCTCCTCCGCCTCCATCGCCGTCGTCATGGCCACATCGCCGTGCGCCACGCCGCGGGGCACAGGATAGGTGTAATTCCCTCTAATTGCACTCGCAATCAAGCAACGCTCGCCTCACTGGTCGCTTCACCTCCCTTCACATCGACGCAGCCCTTGGAAGATCCCTTTTCGCTCCACTGCGCTGCATTGAGAGAGCGAAAGCTCCTTCAGGGGAAACACATCATTCATGGCCAACTTCATTTAAATTATAAAAAAATAAACAACGCTTATTCGTTTTCTTTTTATGAATTGTTATCAAATATTAATAATATGTACAACAATATATTATCTCGCACAAACTTCACGAATGGGCGCACGTACCAGATTGAGTAAGACAAACAAAAGGATATATCATGGACATTTATCAACCAGTGTGAGTTTATACAATTTTAGATTCTTCGATAGAAACAAGTTTCAACAAGCAAACAACTCAAAACATCATTTCTATTTCCTGGCTGATCTACAACAGCCGACTATTATAAAGGCTACGATTTATAAAGTAGCTGAAAGAAAATTCCCGGCATTAAAATCAAGACTTGGCGAGGAAACATTGTTTAGATCTTTTTGTAAATTTATCTCTATTTCAGAAATGACGAGAAATTTCAAGTGAGGACCTGTGCTTTTGCTTCAAAGGACTACATTATAGTCTTTACACCAGAGTGCAAGAAGACGGCACGGTAAAAGTATTAGAGACCGGTATTTCTTAAAATCATTTATAATCGTTTAAAAGTATTATTCAACTTGATTGAGGATGAAAGAAAATTTTAAATATTACGACATAAATTAAAAGAAAGAAATCTAATATTGTATTGTATAAAGAGTATGTAGTCAGACTATCCCGTTTTTTTTGATTTGTTAAATGATAAGACCATCATCAGTGCTTGTATCTGGAGAATCTGCCTCGCCCTGAATAACCCATGGAAGCTACAAGTTTTCTCTTTCTCGTTTTTTTATCAATGATGTTCCATGTCTTTCCGTGATACTGTAAAGATGAATGCCGAAATTTTTTTTTTAAGGCTCCTGTGGTTGTTACGTTCGTCGAAAATAACACTAACAATCGTGACATTGTCAATGTTGCCTTTCCCAAAGACTGCACTTTCACAAAGAATGCAAAGACTAAAGTAATCTTATCTTATTCGGCGAATTTAAGGTAAACATTTTCTCTCAAATATTTTTTTCAGTGAACTTCCATGAGGTAAGTCACCGCAAAATAACCGAATTTCAGATTATCCGAACCATTCCCTACACATTACTTCGGATAACCGACGCTCTACTGGAACTTGAAATGAAAGTCCGTCTTTTACCCATCAGTTCCAATTCTTTTGTTAGAAAAAAGATTTTCAGTTCTCCTTCATTCAAAAATCTTTCGATTATTTCGAAATATTGTAGAATCACTCTTAACAGGATCTACGGTTTTTTTTATCAAAACGTTTTTTTTCCTTCAATTTTGCTGTATAGGTGATGGGAACTTCTTTAACATGTTAGTTAGTGTGTGACGTACACTTAAAAATTCATTTCGTTATTTGCATAATTAAACATTCTTTCCTAAGGATAAAATATTCTCATACAAAATATGTTCATACAAAATTGAATATATCGTGTATCGTTTAGGGAAATGTTATGACGGCAGGGAGAGCCTGTCAGGGTCATTGCACAAACTTGGGGATGAGTGATCATTTTCAAGTATCACAGAATTGTATACATATTTGTCATTTATTGTTCGTATGGAATATACAATATATATTTCCTACGTGATTTCTGTTAACCGAATTGTCTTCGGATATCCGATAAATTAACGGTTTCAGAGAGTCGCATAGATGAAGATAATCTGATCTCAAAATTTAGTAATCGTATCCTATGAGGAAGGTGGCGTCTGTCAATTAAGGTAGAATTAAGTCACTAAAATATCTGAAATCGGCATAAATAAACAGAATAATATTTTGTACTTATTGAGATTTCATCTCGAAAAATATAACCTCACAGGCCATTTTAATGAGATAATTACAATTATAATTGGTGTAGAGCATTGCGTCTTATGGAGAAAAACCAATTATTTTCAATGAAAGACCAACTTTTAAATCAGAAAGGTGTTGAAAGTTTACTTTGATTTGTTGTAGTAGCGTAGGTGAAAATTTTCCTTCACTTTTATCTATACATCGCTCTACTGGTTTTTATTATTTAACATGGCCAATTATTTTGTGAATTTACAACTTGATTTAAAAATTTAGATTTTCCTTCGAGTCTTTCTTTGACGAGATCCACACTCTTTCGGTCACGTGATGCGGCTGCCGTATTCCGGTAGAACAGAGAACATTCCGGAGTTTTTGGTGAATAATTCTCTTAAAAGTAGCGTAACATATGGAAATCCTTAAGACATTACGTTACTATTCTTCAGTTGTTTTTTATATCGCTATGTGGAGCTGATATCTATGTCAGGACATAAAAAACAACCCCGGAAAAGTTTCTCCAAAGTAACTTATAGTAAAAAATCATAATTTTATGCTGTAAAATTCATCACTACTGGATAGGGAATGGTTTAAACTATTTGAAACACTTTTTGGGGGGATGCTTAAGCCAAGTCGATCTGACGGATATATCTTACACTGACTCATTTCCATCAATCCTTACATATCCGTCTCCCTCCTCCGTCCATCATCCTACCTGCCCCCTCGGCGCACGCATTTCCTTCCTCGTTCCTCGTCGCATTCCACCGCCCGCCGCCGCCCCCCGTGTTTGTTAAGCGCTCGTAGAACCCGAGGACACGCGACAGTGCTGCTCACGCAACGCGGCGGAGGCTCCGGAACCGTCGGGACCGATGAGCACGGGGGTGGAGCACCGGAGGCTGGTGACGGGGGCGGACGAGGCGAGGGGTTGAGTAGAGAATGCAAGGGCACAGGTGGAGTCCACGATCCGCCCCACGGAGTCTGTGCAACGGCGCCTCCAATAAACGCTGGCGTTTTACAACCAATTACCTGGACGCGCCCTCTATATTTTGGAGTCGCCATAAAAGTGCTGGCACTGAAACACGTGTCGGAGGCGAGCAGCCGGAGGCGGAGCGGGGGCGGGGGCGGGGGCGGAGATATGGGAAGTGAAAGGTATGGGGCTCTTCCAAGAAGCATTATGACATGAGGGTAATATTAGGATCTAATGTCACACAACAAAAGCATTAAATGTCCAGTGAGAGAATTACTAGAGTAAAGGACATTCCGAGAACTAATGCTGTGTTCCTAGTAAGTGCTCATCATGAGACGAATCCTCTCGCGTTCTCAGATAAATACAATCATTACATGTATAGGTTCAAAAAAAAAAAAAAAGACAATAAACAAGATCGTATTATTTATGAGAGATAAAACCAATTTAATTTATGACGATACACTACCAATATCTGTAACCGACATGAATATCGGAAACCGAATTCATGTTGAATGGAATGAATTAGTAAGGAGAAACAGGTTACAATACTAATACACAAAAATGTAATCTTATTCTTAATATGGTTCTGAACAAAAGCAAACTAAAACGGTATGGAAAATTGAATTAATGGTTGGTTGTTTTTTTTTGCTATTTCTATTCTTCCTCCTCGCAATCACAAAAGAAAGTGGTTATATGAGGTGACACTACTCAACTGGTCGTAACCATTGATAGTATCCCCATCCTGGCCCGGGGTTTTCTCCGGTTTGTCTTCGGATAGAGGCGGATTTTTTTTATAAAGACTCGCTAGGCTCTTGTCTAGAGGCGGCATCAATTGATACAATTATTTGCGAATTTAGTGTTATTTAATACTTACCATTTATCAGCAATAATTTCCGAATTATTTATAGCTTCATAATAATATTTACTTGTGAAATGACTCTTCTATGTTTTATTAAATACGATATTTGTTTGTATTTGTTAATATTATAAGACGTACCGAACTACTTTTATTCCTATCTAAGGAGTATGTTAAAGAAATGTTAAATCCTTAGCCTCTGCCTTAGGGTCCTTGATCGGAATTGATGGAATACGTCCCTCGCTTGCTTCCGGAGAGTAAATTAGTTTATTGTCCTCCACTTTTTTTGACAAAGTTTATTAGTCTACTCAAATCGACATCTCTTCACAGAAATGATACAAAAAAACCCACACAAACGAAGATCGATGACCAACTCTGAAACAAATGAATCCGGAGCAAAGGGCAAAGGTCATCGTATGCTCCCTCCCTACCGACTTTTACTGCAGAAGATCAAAACGGAATTAGATATTCAAGTCTGCTCTTCTTGAGATCTCCCAAAAGTGGAGATCAAACAGACACGCATGCTGCACGGCATACCGCCACGACTCTGTTTGTTTCGGAGACGGCAGATGAGAATGAGATCATTTCATTTGAAAGTTACAATAAACTGAGTTCGTTAAACAGAATAGGGCACATCGATTGTCCCAGCAAAAACAAGTACAGTGTTCTATCAATGATCGTCACTATATCCTCTTGTGCGTCTTCAACTTTTTGCATTCGATTAAAGCACAAAAAGAATAACTTCAGTTTTTATACTTAGTACTTTTTCGGTTGTCTTGGGCCAGATGCAGCATATTTCATTCAAATACACAAAAAAATTTACTCAAACTAAATATTTTATGTCTTTTGTTTAGTTTTACCAAGAAAGTAGAAAAAGTTTTGTGTCCTTATGAATAATTTTGTAATATATGTGTTAAAGTTTGCGAAATTTTACATGAATTGTTCAGTCATTAATATATTGTTGGCAAAATGACTTTAAAAATTTATATATGACGGCACCATTTTCGAAAAAAAAAAAAAAAACCATTCAATGGATGATCTTGTTTATTATAGCTTTTCATGTAACATATAAGGGCTAATAATATTTCAATATTTTGTTCTTAAAAAAAAAAATTTGCACAAAAATGAGACTTCAAAACAGTCAAATATAAAAAATGTTTTTTCTAAAAAATCGTGACGTTATTTTAGAAATATTTTTTTGTCCTTTTGATTAGGTTATATGCTCCTTTTCGAGTCCTATTTTGAAGGATTTTACAGTTTGTTCAAAAGCTGTTGTCTACTCATAACAACTATATTATTGTACTTTTAATAACTCTACCCACTGTGATAATTCTAATACAATAATAGCATGAGTTATGTGCAACATTCTTGAAATGTATCGTCAAAGAAATCCTGGTGGCTCAATTTAACATGTCTCAAACATTAGAAAAATTTTTGTTTCTCAGAATACAACTATCCATCCATCTTCTTCTCAGTCTGCGTCCAAATTATGTTGTTAATAGGTAAAGAATACATTCCGACATTTGGCGAAATTTAGGAAAAAATAATGGAAAATGTAATGCTTATATGAAGGTCGTGTACGAAATGTACAAATATTTTGGGTTTCTTTTTCAGAACATCCACCGACTTCAGTATTTCCTCGTTTTTCGCACAAGCAATTTATTTTTATTTTTTAGGGTAAAGATTTAAAGAGATATTTTTGACACAAACTTATTGCGCTATAAATTTAGTTATTGCTAGGAAGCGATAAGTTAAACCTAAAAAGTAGATAAGAATATTAATATGAAATTCCCCCTCCCCCCTCTTCGGTGTCCGCAAAATACCGACGACGTTTAAAAAAATGACGACTCTGTCCACTTTAATAAGTGTTATTAATCTCACACGAAAACCTCGTCACTATGAATACGAGATAATTAAATTTTAATAATCCACGACGAGATATTCAATGCTTCACAAATACTGAAGTCATATTTATTTGCTTCGAGGAAGTTTACGTTAAGAAGAAAAAAATCATGATCGGAAATACACTGTGTTCTTTAGTTTATTGTGAATTAGCAGCAGTAAATTACTTTATTGTCCTCAATATGGTCATACGCTACTTGTAACAGCTCTCTTAACAATAAATTATTTATATATTTATTTATTTAATGTCATCCTTCTGCATCGAGCGTGTGGAACGAATATTACCTTGTGTCCTAGTTTGTTGTGTTATCAAATTGTAATTCTTTACAGTAAATAGTCGCTTTTGTGACTACTATTAATATTTATTTGGATGTTATTTAAATTCTTTGCAAACACGTTTTCCTTGAAATTTTCGCGAGTGGGTTTCAAGGATTTGTTTCGTAGAGGTTGGCAATTTGTTTAAGGCAGCCATATTGTTGGCAAGATATTCAGTTGGCAAGATATTCGAAATTGAATCCATTGCCAACCTCGGACAACAATCAATTCACTTGCTCTTGTGGCGCTGTTGTGTTCCTTCTAAAACGAGCGTGTAGAACAAATATTACATTGTGTCTTAGTTTCTCGAGTTATTAAGTTGTATTTCTTTACGGAAAACAGTCGCTTTTGTGAGTACTATTAATATTTATTCGGATATAACCTGAATTCGTAATTCGTTGGCAATTCATGTAAGGCAGACATATTGCATAACTTGCGACAAAGATACGTGACTTGGAGGATACGTGCATTTTTTTTCATCTGATCTCCAGACAACCGATATAAGCAGCTCATTCCCACTTGTCACCCGAATAGCACGTACTTCGCTCACATTTCAGTCGTCATTTCCTCTCGGCCGCAACTGGAGCAACAAGAAGGAGTCATTCTCCGAAGGCTGCGAGAGTAAAAACGGAAACCACGTTTCACAGACCATTCATCACAAAGCCACGAAAGCAGTGGACCACGGACGCATCAGCCGTGGGAACCACAGAGCCTCAGACAAAAATCGAACACGAGCTATCGTATAAAAAAACCCTCCAGTCTCTTCGGATGAGAGAACAGAAAAAGTAAAAAAATAAAAAATAAAGTGAGCAGCCACATCGCGCACGAGCGATTCAAACAAATGCAGTGGCTTCTCAACATCTGCCGGTTTATTAAATCCAATCGAAAAAGTAGGTCACAGTGGTTGGGAGGCGAATATGCGAACGTAACCGACTTAGATGCGGTTCGGCTCAAATGAATGGGGGAGATGTGAGTATATTGGTTTGTGTCGGACAAATTGGTTCATTCGTTTGGGGGGAACCTGAGGAAGAGATGTGGTTTTGAGTATTATCTCTTGTGGTATCTCGAAGACATTCAGTATCCCCTCACGTAGAAAACTAAGGGGGAACTTGGAAAATGAAATCGGAATGATTTTTAATAATTCACTGTAATATTTTCAACTGTTCTCCACCTTACAAGTACTTTTGTTTGTAGTATTTTCCTAGTAAGACTGCAAGATATGAAATTGGCAAGGTCTTCAATGTTGTCCGCTGTACCTAATGACTCCTGTCTTTGACCCCTGCACTTTTTATTTTCAACAATGTCTTATGAAACACTTTCACTGTTTTATTGCGTCATACTTTTTAAAGCATTTATCACAGAATGGACTCGTGTAGTGCCGTTCCATTCCAGTTATATTTGAAGCTTAAACATCAATCCCTATAACAATTCGAATATAGGAAGCGATGTAGTAGCGGCACGGGAGATTGGGGGACCAGGGACCCTCCTACAGTAATTTACATGTGATTATGAAAGAACTTTATCTCGATATAATATTGTTGTTACACCTATTAAACAATTCAACAAATTAAAAATAGTTTATTACATCAATACAAAGCGTACACAATATTAATTTTTTTTGGCGAGATGTCTTCGTCCTCCTCTAAGTGATAGCCATAAACTATGTTTGTCAACATCATCCTAATGTGTACAACTCCGCTAATAATTTTGAAGCATAAAAGTGAAATTACTCATTAATGTCTAAACTGGTGAAACTGCATGATTATCACATACAACGTGTTTTGAATTAATTATGTTACTTACGTAATACAGAACTATATATTTGCTGCAGAACTAACTTCGGATCTCCACTGGATGCGTTTCTTGTCTTTCAATTGAAGATACAATTCTCCCATCAGACTCTTGAGGGTAACGCATCGTCTTCGATCAGTGAAACACTGCGGATGTCCACGGGGTGGAAAGAAGGCTCTTTACTATCCACGGATGGAGAAATACCCTCGCATCTATTGGATCAAAATACCCGATAATAACAAGACAATAACTACGATGAGAAATTGATAATGGGAAGGAATACTTTCAATTGTATCAGTTTTTGCTTGAATGAAACGTACCAGGAGGTTATAATTAAAGTTACCCTGTTTAGACCTACATAGAGCCCTAAGTTCTGGTGGAACGGGGAAAAGAAATCTGCAATTTAAAAAATTTCGATCAACAGGTGAGAAGGGGGGGGGGGGGGAAAAAAAAAAAA
>NNCF01126552.1:416543-436909 GCA_002313205.1 Laupala kohalensis
AAAAAAAACACACAATTTCATTACTCACACATTTGTTCAATTTGCGACAATCACATGTTCAAAGGGTGTCATTGCGTGTTGCTCGATCGAATGTAGAAACATGACGTGTTATGCTTTTGCTTTCAATGCAGGTATACTCCGTATGCTGAAAATGCTATAACACGCTTTCAACATGTGATGGACGCAAATGGAAAGCATATTTAAAAAAAACAACTAAGTAATAAAGTTGCGTGTTTTCAAATTATTATTTTTTACTTTTATGGTGCCCCTTCTCACCTGGTGGTCGAAAATTGAACTATTTTTATTGCAGATTTCTTTTCCCCAAGTTTCAAGGAAATACGTCCACCAGAACTTAGGGCTCTACGTAGGCGTCAACAAGGAAAATTTAATTATAACCACCCTCTATACATCAGAGACAATAGAAGAAGAAACAATTAGATAGTATGGAGGACTAAGGAGAAGTCCACAGTGCTTCGCACATTAGTACACAGATTCTTAGAGGAAGAATTACAATGCAAAAAAATAAAGGAAAACAATTTTCCACTACCAAGCGTGTAATGTCGATCTTAACCGCTCGTGGCAACTGCGAGAGCTCATCTCCAGGACGGAAAACTCGCCCAGGAGGATGAGAACTAGAAGAAGACTGCAGGTCATTAGGAATTTCTGCACCTGCTCCTCCCGGTTCTACCACCACTGCCGAAACCTCCACTGCCTCCAGCCACATCCGGCGTCTCGGGTGTGCCGCAAGATTCTGGCCTTAGGCCCTTTCGCCCTCATTCTGTCCGACGACCTTGAGAGTTCATCTTAATGTATTCGAATGAATTGGTTTATTTATTTGCTTATATTTTTAGAACATAGTTAGATAATTGCTCCCGAAACGTTCAGATTGTTTCATAGAATAACAAAGGTAAATGTAAGGAAACGTAGTAGCTCAACCTACAAACTAATTCATACCTCACTCAACCTTCGCACGGTTGTGTTCATTAAATTTGTAACCCCATCTTGGCCCCGGTTTTCTCCGGTTTTTTTTCGGGTAGAGATGGATATTTTATACAGATTCTCTAGGCTCTTGTCTAGGGGTTCCGACTATTGAAATAATATATTTCGATTTTAGTGCTATTTTAATATTTACGATCTATAAACGCTATTTCCCCAATAATCAATGATACATATTCCGAAATAATTTTTTGTTTTATTAAATAGAAATTGGTTGACATTATATTAATATTATAACACGTAGCTAACTTTTTATCTTACCTAGGAATTTTTGCTGAAATTTTCAATCCGCCTCTGCCTCAGGGCCCTTGATCGGAATTGATAGGATGGTCCCTTGCTTGCTTCCGGAGTGTAAATTAGTTTATTATCCTCCACGTGGTCATACGCAGTTTGTACTGCGTTTTTACAAGAAATTTATTATTAATAATTCACTATATTACTAATGTCCTATTATTCCTCATTAAAGAAAATATACCAAGATTTTTCATATCAAGACTCAACGATCACTTTCTGACTAGAGGGGGGGGGGTGGAATTGCAGTACTGTCATGCAGTGCGACCAACATTCCATATCTCATTGGCCAACCTGTCTCTGGCAAATGTCGCCAGCATCTCCATTGATATAAAGCATCAAAACTTAAGGCAAGCATATAGTTGTTAAGTAAGTCGCCCTATCCTCTACCTGTCAAATCGAGCGGTACACTCTACCATCGCAATAAGTACTAACAATCCGCATTTTTTTCCTTTCATTCGAATTATTCCTTTTTTTTCATTTGTTGGTCACATAAGTGCTTTTTCTCGGGGTTCGGAGTGATCTTGAGTTGTGACAAAGTAAAATTTATAGTCTTCTAGATTATAACGGTTTCTAAACGTAACCTTTCTTCTTCTCAAACTTATTTCCCTAATCGTTCTTTACATTCAAACAATCGGCAAAATGCGATCAGAGACTTCCGGCTGCTCTTCGTGCACACAAATGGTCCATATAGATCCCGTTTCTCCTCCCTTCAGAGCCCTGACGAAGGGAGAGACAAGGGCCCCTTATTCCGCTATCGCCTGAGGTATCGGGGCTTGGGGGCGGGTGTACGAGTGGAGGCGTAGCCCGCAGGCAGACCCGGGGGCCGCGGGGCCATCGGCTCCGGAGCCGCCTTCAACAAGCGCCCTTGACCCTGCGTGACCTACCGCCTCCGTCGCTGCCAACGTTACAGCAACCGAAGGAGATGCAGGCCACGGAATATCTGTTGGGAACACTGCCGTCGATAATATAATATATTAAAGTTTATATGTATTCCTTCTCTTTTGTGCTTGCACTCACCTGCTAGTATTTTAAGGTTATCGAATAATTCATAATTTTCAAAGTAAAATTTGTTGCTATCTCTCATGTACGATCTATCACTAATCGTGTATTAATATTATTTATTAGCTATTTGTTTATGTAGCTGAGGATTGTTTATTTATCCTGTAATCACTCGACTACTACCATTTTGCGAAGTCTCCTCGTAGGAGAAGAAGTGCCCAGGTAGCGAGATCCGTCTTCAAGTAACACGACCCAAGTCCAATAAAAGAAGAATTTATTGCCTGTCGAGTGACAGGGAGAATCTGTAGCAGGGCGGATATATACCGAAAATCTCATTGCATTGTCGTGCGTCATACCAGACTTTCACCCGAAGCGCCTTATTTCCTAGGATCACTTAGAGGTTTGTTCTCAAATACACATGTTTGGAAAGGACGACTCTCGTTTCATTTGGAAATCAGGTGACCAGCGGCCCCCGACTCTTGTTTACAATAGAAGAGTATTTTCGATAATATCCGTCCTGCTTGAACATGGTGTAAAACTGATTGTGTCAATGAGTTACATATTACATTGTTTAAAATTCCCAATTACTTTTTCTTATATTATAAGTTTCTTAGCAATATTATTACAATCCCATTATCATTTCCTTTTTACCTTTTGACTAGCGAATCAGTCATTTCATACAAAACTGTCCAAAGATTTTTAAAAAAATTAGCCCCTCGACAATTTTTGAAAAAAATTATATTTTCCCTGCCTCTTTTCTTATCGTTTGAGAGTCCGAAACTGGTGTTTCGGAAAAGTGGAATCAAACCGCTCTCGAGTGACGCTCGTTTCTGCCATCCCACTCATATCTCATGAACAATTTATTCTATAAAGCTCAAACAAACATCATTGCAAAGATCACATATCATTGTATAAACTTTGATCAGTATATATTTTACTTCTACGACAAAAGTTCATCCAAACTTGCATATCGAAATTGAGCAAATTTCACTATTTGCGAATTTCTCCTAAAAACATTGTGCGGTTTATGCAACTTGATAATTTTTGGGGTAAAATGCTACTAATATGTACTTTCTCGGTTTCTTTATTTTATTTTGAATTTTTGAAAAATGAACTCTCAATTGATGAGCAAAAGGGACAGCGAAAATATGATTTTTTTTTAAACCTCTAACTGTTTCGTATGGACTGACCCGAATGTAATATTGTCTTCCAATTTTTCGCAACCCTCACAATCATTTTCCTATTGCCATTTCTATAATTCCGACGATCTCCACTCTCGGCGCCACCCTCATCCCAAACACCTCCTCCTCAACCGACTGCAGCTTCTTCGGCGGTGGTGACGCTTCCCAGTCCCGCCCCCTCGTCTGCCTCTGAGCGGTGGCCATAGTGTTCCCAGAGCCTCTGCCTCGAAGCCGAAGCCGCTTCATCGGCGGCAGCAGCAGCAGGTGCTGTGGCTGTGGCTGGTAGCCAACGCCCGCCCCCGCCACCGCTGTAGGGATCGACACACTCACGCTGCTTCTGCCGCCGCTGCCGCCGCCGCCGGCCAGGCCGACAGAGCGACCCTATGCGCGCCCCCTGCGGGACGCCAGCACTCCGCCCTAACGAGTGAGGGAATGGTTGTTTCGTGCTCTACAGGCACGTCTCGCCAAGGCCAACACGAGGACGCACACAAGTTCACCTACTTCATCGGAGGATCATGTGGTGGGAAATGACGAGAAAAAAAACTCCTTGTTTCACTTTCTGATGCCAAGGTTCCTCCGCATGAAAATGGATATGTTTATGGAAATTAAAAAGAATTTAAGTTTTGAATTGAATTTCTAACAACATACGTGTACTTGAGATTATACATCGCGTGATCAAATTTCGGAAACACACCAACAAGCGTTGTTTTATTAAACTGTACGTTTCTGGGTCCGTGACGAACAATTTCAGAAGTGAATAAATCAATACGTTCATTGTCAAAAAAAAAAACAGTATGACCATGTGGAAGACAATACACTCGTTTACTCTCCAGGAACAAGCACGGGGCCAACCCATCAATTCCGATCAAGAGCCCAATTTAACACTACAGCTTTACACTCCTAAGATAACAATAAAAAGTTTGATACGTTATAATATTAATAGAATACCAACAATTTCGTATTTAATAAAACACACACAAAAAAAAAAACATTTCACAAGTAGGTATTATTCGGAAAATATTGTTTATAAATCGTACCTATAAAAATAACTCTAAATGGGAAATTTATTCCAATAGACGCAGCCCCTAGGCAAGAATCGAGAGAGCATGCATAAAAAAAGGCCTCTACCCGAAGGAACACCGGAGAAAAACCCGGGCCACAAAGTTAAGTCGAGTTAATTTCGAATTTCATAAATGAATTTTTCCCCAAAGCAGAAATACATCGAATACTTTACTCTCACAAAAAAAGTCTTGACTTGAACATCATGAAACTCATTTTCCTAACTAATATTTTAGATTAAGAATTCGTGATCATTCCATGTATTATTGTTTGACATGAAACTTTGTGTTCGCTTATTAGTGATTGAGTGAAGTATCGTAATTTGGGTTGAATCTCTAAAATCTGAATAATTTTCTTTCTTTCATTTCGTTAGTATAATTCACATCACGTTCTCGAGGACGCTTCAACAATGAACTGCAGAGGTCGCGCTCAACAACAATGCGTCATTGTGACAGGTCATTCACATTCACAGACGAAATTTACGAGAAAAGAAAATCATCAACTTTGTGGTATTATTAATAAGGATGTTAAAAACATCTTTAACTGAATTCTTCATACATTAATTGCTCGTTAGATAATTTACATAAATAAAAATTACTTACTGAATTGGTCGCTTGCGAATGGAGTCTCATGGGGCGTGAGGATGACATCAGTCAACTATTTTTAAATAGCAATATTAACAGTGCTTCTACAATGTAAAAGAATTTATTGATTTTAATAAAAGTTAAATCCGTTTTGTACTTTATCACGCCATTGCTGTAGTACTTTCTAAATACAAAAACTATTTTCTTATATGATTGTGTTGTCTTATGATTCATATTAATTTAGTTTTATGTGCACTCAACTTTGGCACGGTTGTGTACATAAATTCTGTAGCTCCATCCTGGCCCGGGTTTTTCTCCGTGTTTCCTTCGGTTAGAGGCAGATTTCTTATACAGGTTCTCTAGGTTTTGTCTAGGGGAGTGTTTATTGTAACAATACATCGTGAATTTAGTGTTATTTTAATTCTTATGATTTTTTAAACACTATACTCAGAATAATCGATAATTCAATAATATTTTGTGTGTGTATAGTTTTTGCGTTAAATTCGAAACATATTGACATTCTATTAGTATTATAACTCGTCGCTAACTTTTCATCTTACCTAGGAATTTTTGCTGAAATTTTTCAATCCGCCTTAGGGCCTTTGATCGGAATTGATGGGATGGTCCCTCGTTTGCTTCCGGAGAGTAAATTAGTTTATTGTCCTCCACGTAGTCATACGCAGTTTGTACTGTTTTTTGATAATAAATTTATTATTATTATTAAATTTAAAATTTATTATTATTAATAAAAAGATCTCATACTTTTTAAGTATTACCACCTAAATAACAGCTTTGTATTTATAAATTCAATATGTATACCTAAGTGGTTCATTAAATAAGCTTTGCAACAATATTGAAGTACCTACAGAATACGTCGAGAGGGTGACGCGTGTCAACCGACACTAATTGCTACGGAATTCTAAGAAACCTGCGCGCAATAGAGGCTAGACATCCATTCAGGTGATGCAATACATGTCGAAGACCCAATTTCACCGAGCTCGTTTAATGCCTTAAAAGAGATTTTGTGCGCAGTAAATCGTTATTATCGAAAAGCGCTTTCCAACAACTTCGATTTTCTTCATTACTGCAAGAAATATGGTGTCCATTTTGTTCGTTTGCTCGTGGCTCGATTTATAGGTTATGTTCAGTGCAAGGAGGCCCGTTGCTGCCTCCGGTGTCCGTTGGAGGCGCTGATGAGCAACAAGATGCGTTTCTCGCCCGTCATTTGTCTCCACGCTACCCATAATGCATTGTAAAACTACCACCAACCTAGATAATTGTTCAGAAACATTGATTAACATAATCGACGATTAGTTTCGCTTGGTGAAACGCATAAAATGTAATCGCGATTCTATTTACCTAATCACGTTTAAGGTGTAGAATAATCGAGATTATTCTACATTTGGGGAAATTAGTTTATTAATATGATCGCACGCTTCGTTGTCATGAGAACATTCCGAAGGAGAAAATATTATTTGGAATAGACGACTATTGTCATGCGCGCGACCACTGCTGGTTTAAAGATACGGACGCCTACATACATAAGGTCCACGTTTATCCGCTATCTCCGAAATAACCTCGGGGTTGTTTTATTGAAGTTGCAGGTGGGAAGGTCTTTTTTTACGACAACGCGTTAACTTCTGTTTCGATTTGACGTTTCGTTAATAGTTTGGGCGTGTCACCTCTGACGTCTTACGATTGCGCAACCACGCCCCTCCATCCCTTCAGAAAGACAACTTCGCACCCTTTCGCCCTCAGCTGTCGGACGAATCCACCTGCGCAGGTACCGCTAAGACACGCCCCGTTCCATCCCCTGTCCATCTAGCTTATTTCGTGGCAATAATGTAATCCATCCTCGAGAGTCTACAGACAAGGATTTCTTTCTTTCGGAAGGTCACTGCTTTTATTTTTTTTTATTGTTTCATCCAATCATTACACTTTTCTCCGTATTACTATCCAGGAATATCGTAGAACGTTGGCGTATAGAAGTACAGCAAAAAGAAAAATTAACAAATTATTAATGTATTAAGTCTAAAAATACCCTTGGTCAGAATTGATGGGATGGTCCGTTTATTGTCCTCCGCGTGGTCAAATCCAGTTTGTACAGCTATTTTTTACAATAAACTTAATATTATTAAAATGTTTTAAAGAATAAAATGTAATGCATCGGAGCTTCTACACGTAAATCTGTGGAATTTCATCCCCTACCTCAGTACCATGTTCATTTTATTAATTTAGTTGTGGTTTTTTACCCCATCACCATTAGTTTGACAAAGGCGAAGGAAGAGCGACCTATCATCCTTCGTAGAGTAACATATTTGTTCGTAAACCATAGAGTCTATGTCCTTTCCATTTGCGTTTTTGGTGAAAAAGGATGAACAACCGAAGAGCCAGTAGAAGCAAATCATGTTCGCCATTTAGACGAGAATATTAAGTAGATTTTCTTATTATATTAGATGAAATCCTTGCGTGGATAGAGCTTTGAAGTTGATAAGATTTATAGCTTCCTCACGTTTATAGATCTACGTCTGAAACTTTTAAATGACATTTTCATGGATTGGTTATAAAAGAGAAATTTTCATTCTCTTGTCTATGTCCTTCGGTTTCTACTGACGTTTCTGGGTATCGATCACAGGTGTATGACTTCGGCAGAAAACACAAAAAGCACAATTTGTAAACCCGTAATTGAAAGTTTATTTTAACGTCTCCATGAATGCACACCTAGAACAGGATAATTGTCAAATATTCTACTATTAACGTAATTATATTATCAAGATAAGTAAATAATTTTAGACTCGCGTATACTATTTATTTCGTGATTTTCTTCTAAAACAACTTTTGGACTCTACTTGCACCTGACTTCTTCTGACTCAACCCTTGTGTTCTAAAAAAACGAAGTAAGTCTGAAATTATTTATTTTTCAAATATTGGTAATGCCTGGTGTAAATATTCAGAAAGTCAGAAAGCATGGAGTCAACGTTTTTGAAACAAAGGTGAAAATAATCTGCCCCTAATTACAGTGGAAGGGTGTCGAGGATGATGATTTGTTGCTGTTTAATCAGGACAGTTCGCTACAATCATCCCCATAGTTCACCCAAAACCCGCTAAACAGGTGCAATCGCCTCCCCGGTTCCACAGGTCAACCACACCACCTTGCGACTTCTCACCCCCCAACAACCCTTACATCACGGAAACCGCTAGCCGCACCCCCTTCGGAAGCAAGCAACCCTTTGCTCAAAGGCACCGCCCCTCACCCTTCCAGAACCGCTGAGTCGCTGGTGGCCAACCCTTCAAAGTATGCGGCGTTAGCTGTAATTCCTTTGTACACCTGTTTATATCTGCTTTTTTTGTGGTGGGGTCCCGCGAAGGAATGAGATGGAGGAAGAGTCAGCAGATACTCACGAAAGGGTACAACAAACCTCGCCGTCACTGATCGGACCCCTCCCTTGCACCCCGGTTTCATCCCACTTCTCCAGAAATCATAGAACATATTTTTTCGAAAAGACAAAGGAGACAAGACAAAAGAATGTATTTGATTTCGCAAGAGACCAGAAACAGTTATATCGAAAAAAATATTTATTTAATATAATAAAAATTTAAAAAATTTATTTGTTTTTAAAAAAGGAGGTTCAGGCCACGACGCCTTCCCGCTCTTCCCCCTAACCGTGACTTGGTTTAGAGAAAGCAGAGATGTTGGGTTACCAGGGAGTGTATGGTACCGGTCTGGAATGGGTGAGGGAAACCCCAGCTGAAAACCTCACCTACTTTGTCCGGGCAGGGTTTGAACTCGCGCTCTCTACCGCTCAGCCAATGGGATCGTGGAATACACACGAAACATCGCTATCGTTTTCATACTTCATCGAAGATTCAAAATGGGGTTATGGTATGATACCAGTAGTCTCTTTTCCTTTCTTTTTTTAAAAATATATATTATGAAAATTTTTCGTTGTGTTGGTAACGCGAAACATAGAAGGTCATCATGACAAAGCAAAGTCACCATATAACCGAAATAATTGCTCAAGTTCAACCGAAAAAACTGACTGGATTTCTGTTATTCATGAAGTACTGATTCTCTCGGCTTGTTTTCTACGCCAAACGAAACGGATAAAGAGTGGAGCGTGGTGTACCTAAGCCGAAATCCACGCGAGGTGTTGAGGCAGTGGGCTTCCCGACCGTCATAACCTCAACCACCGCCCACTCACGATCTTTATTATCTCTTGTGGATGGCGCACGAAGCAGCGCAAGAAACGACGAATACACGCCACTGAGTCATGATGCACTTCTTCGTCCTTTTCACACTTCCCCATACGAAAGAGTGATTTGGATTTTTTCCAAGGAGTATTCGTGAAACCTTCAGCAGTTGAAAACTAAATATAAGTATTGTTCTGTAGAGGAGAAATATTTATGAATGACTTACATATTTCTATAATATTAAAAAATATTTCACCCTTTCGAAATGGGAATTTCAGAGCAATCCATCTTAGTAGGCCTACACGATATAAAATCGAATGTATGGTTTTGAATTTTGTTGCGTGAGAGCGTTGACCGTTTCCGGTGGATGCCTTCTATCTTCGAGACGCCGTCGTAGCTCAGAGTGAAGTGTAGTGTAATGTAGAATAATGCAGTGTAGTGTAGAGTAGCGAAGTGAAGTGTGCATGATTGTACACAACAATCCTATTTTGGTTTTATTTTTTATAGTTATTAATTTCTTTTAATTATATTATAGCAATTGTTTTTACATGAAGGAGGAGTAATGGTATACTATGTGTGTATATTGAAGCGTGCTTCTACGTATGAATGTGTGTGTCTGTATCTGTTTGTAAGTGAAAATGTGTTTGTGTACGTATGTGAATATACACCCATACTCCATGTAGGTAAAGTAATTTCTTTCGCGTTACCTTGTGTAATAATTTTCGAAGCATTTTATACACTCTGTGTGTATATATTTTATAGATATTTGGGCTATATAACTCCTTATTGTATAGTGTACACTTTTATATTGTACACTATTATTTCCTCATTCATTTTTAATCTCAGCGTATTGTTGCTCGTAAAAGATGAGATGCGGGTTCACGCCAAGCATCATTCTCATCTACTCCTGACTCAAACATTTTCCTACCGAGAGGTCGTATTCAGTATAACTGTGTTACGAATGAGAATGAAAAAAATTCTTATATAACTCTAAAATTTAAAGGCTTTCATGGAGAGACTTCAGAATCACACCCGTTGCAGAGAGAACGATTGGTACAATATTCACCCTGTCCAGCTTCCACATATTTTTTTATTATTTTCATTACTCAAATCAGAATATTTACTCCTCTTATCATTGATAGCTGTGTGAATATTGTGTGTGTAAGCGATTGCTATATCAACTAGATAAAATAATAATAGTTATTATTATTGAACTAGATTAATTTTAATAGATAATAAACAATTATTATTGTTGTTAGACTAGATTACTATTATTATTTTGTCTAATGATAATAATAATTATTATTATTACCATGAGGTCGTGCCGTACGCACTGTTCCATGCAAAGTAGACGGCGCAGCCGTTTGTTCTTAATGGATTAATAATTTCTCTTCGACGGCATCTACATGAGGGAGGGAGAAAGGGCGGACCACCCTCCGCGATGTAGCCTGCGGCGCGCTCCGCCGTGCCTGTCCCCGCCCACGCATACATCTCCTCTAGCTGCCGATTTCTCTGAGATGCCGCCGCCGCTGCTCATTGGACTGCAACTGAACTCGCAGTGTGGTCACGGGGGTTTACATGGGGTGTTGCACTTCACTATTTTTCTATTGCTGCGACACATTATCCGGGTTAAGTAAATAATTATACTTGTACGGTATAATTAGTTGTCTTGGGCATGGACGTAATACCCGTGTAGTTAATTACTTACATCTACCTCAATTCATATATCAAATAAATTATCAACCCATTTATAAATTGTGAAGTATCGTTGTGATCTATATTCATGAACTTAATACTTTTATACAAATGTTCCTGTTTCTTTGATTATATCCTGTTTTTCGTATTTTAGTTTAAAATACTGGTTTCACTGGAAATCCTTTTCAAAATTTTTAAAACAAAACGTAATATTACTCTTTACGACATAACTCAAGTTAATGTTATATCAGATCTTAATTCTATATGTGGTCTACTCGTACACACAAGTATCAATTCTCAAGTGATGAAAATGAAAGATAAGACATCTTGCAGATACTGTGTCCGTTATTGTAACAATAAATCGTGAATTTAGTGTTTTTTTTTTCAACTCTTATTATTTTTAAACACTATACTCAGAATAATCTATAGTTCGATAATAACTTGTACATGTAAATTTACAAACATATTTGCGTTAAATTACAAACATATTGACATTATATATGTATTATAACTCGCAGCTAACTTTTTATCTTATCTAGGAACTTTTGCTGAATTTTTTTTGAATCCGCCTCTGCCTTAGGGCCCTTGATCGGAATTGATGGGATGGTCCCTCGCTTGCTTCCGAAGAGTAAATTAGTTTATTGTCCTCCACGTGGTCATACGCAGTCTGTACTGTTTTTTGACAATAAATTCATTATTATTATTATTATTCACGTTTAAAACATGTACAAAAACATAAAAGTGATACTTATTTCTTTCTATGAGTTCAAACTTTCGTAAACAAAATGTGGAACATATAATTTGTATTTATTGGGCATGAGAAAATGGCTTTCATTTCAAAAATGGAGTGAGTCAGTGACTGGGTACTTCTCGTTGTGTAGATTTTGGAAGTTTCTCTTTAGTGACAAGCGTTTGCTATGGTTCTCTTGTCAATTCGTTTTAAGATGAATTTAGTGTCTCTCGAAGTACCGCCTCCAAATACGAAAGTATTTTAAAAGATAAAGGAGAAGGTGAAGACAAAACACTGCAGTGCATTTCGAAACGTTTACTCAGATATAAAGCCATGACGAGAGAATACAGGAGAGTGCATTGATGGGATCCAGTGCGATACTTATGTTAGAAGAAGCAGTAATAGGAACCTCCCACGACCATCTAAAATGATTACCCTAAATTACATAATACCATTAACAAGAAGAAATGAACGAAATTTAATAATTTAGACCTTATATAAAAATGAAGTTTAATCGTTTTACAAAGAAAATATGACAGAAATGCAGTGATACACAATACATGAATGGCAACTAAACCAATGTATTTAGGAATAATATATAATTTGTTGTATTAAAATGCAAATTACATTTATTTTCATTCTTCATATATCTATTTATTATGTTGTGTTCAACGAAAATGGGAGACTGGGTCGCGAATCGAACCTGGGAACTTCAGCTACCTGACGGTGTGGTTGATCGCATTTTTATGAGATTCTTTCACATAACTAACAGCAAAGAACTGAATTTTTTTTTCTGTTTCTAAAATCACCAGATACAAAAAACGTCAAGTAATGTTTGAGTAGAATGTTTGTGTGCTACATATTGGGACTCCAAAAAAACACTTGTTTTCTTGTAAAAAAAAGTATCTAAAATAACCGTAAAAAAGAGAAAAATTACATTTCGAGGAAAGAACTGTTAGTGCTGTGGGTGGCCAACGAGTGACGAACGTTTTCGAAATCGTGAGTCCCGCAGCAATTAGCGTCGGTGACTCGGTGCTTCGGATTTCCGAGGAAGTCATTTTTAAGCACTTACGTTTCTAGACGTAAATTGTTCATTTAAAGAATGACTCACTGAATAACAATCGATCTCCTGAATGTGATGATATTTTAATTGAAAAACTCTTACAAAATAAAATCAAAAATTTAACTTTATTCTCCGAAAAGCAAACGTGAGGGATACTAAACTAAGTTACTCTCCAGATACATGCAAGGGACCATCCCATCAATTCCGATCAACGATCCATGTGTAGTGGCGGATACAGATTCATAAAGAGAAATTATTTAATAAATTCGTAAAGTAATCCATTTTTTACTCTAAATAAAATCGTAGATATTGTGTCGTAAAAATTCGAGATTAACAATAACAATGACGTCATAGTTCAATACTAGAATGTAAGAAGTACAACGCCATTCGTCACAAATCCAATTTTTTTTAAAATGATTATTTTGAAGTTAGTTCATAGTAATCTTTTGTGAATTATCTCCATTGAGGAGAAGAATCGGGTGATAAGAAATTGGTTATTATAATGACGCCGAGGATTCAATTGCGAGCAGAAAATAAGAATTGTATTGTGATATTTAATTTGTACGCTTAAAGTTTCGTCAATTTCTGTTATAAACACATGAAATGTATTCATTTATAGACATTGTGGAAGCGTCTTCATCTTCATACTGGCAGTAATATAATATCCCATGGGCTCGTCACCATCTTAGGTCACTATATAATGTAAATTATTAACAAAGAGAAATTGTAAAATGTGATAATAAAACGACTTACGTACATTTGATCTTCCGTGTACCCTTTCCACACGTGGAGAAGATACGTGTGGCAAGATGAAAACGGCGACGAGTTGGTAATCGAACTCGGGACTCTTCAATGATCGCAGGGGTGCTAACCAGTACACCACCAGTTCTCCTTCCCCAACTGCACACCATTGCCACCCAGGCGTAAACTTCCGAACACTTTAGACATCCTCAGACAGGAGATAAGTGAACCAGGCGGCACACAATGCTACGTGCACTTAAGTACCGATTATGTGTCTCAAGTCATCCGGGGTTTAGATCTTGGTGGAAACGGTGTAAAGTTGTGGAAGGCGAACGTGTGGTCGTAGCGGTTAACACTCTTGAGATCATTGCAGGAGTCCCGGGTTCGATTCCCGGCTCGTCGCCATTTTCAGCTGAGCGAAAGTTATCATTTACGTAATATCTTTCAATATCGGAAAGGTTGAGAAAACTAATAGCTAGATAGCAACACCAGATCACTCATCAGATCATTGAAAACAGTAACGTAATCGTTTTTTTACCTTCCAAGTAACAAACAAGCGAATATAACTAGAATTTCTTCATTCGATTGTTGATTGGGAGCAATGACGTAGAATAACAAAAGTGTGTATATACGCACGCACGCATACGATACTTGCTGATTTACAGCAGGTAATGCACCCACCACACACGGGCTGCGCTGCGGTGCAACAGCTCCCTCCCTCCCTCCCACCCATGTGCAATGCATTCATTTCTCGCACTTGAGGTGGAAAGCAACACTCCAAATTCGTTAGTCAAATTATGAACTAGTACAGTTGTTTCTTTATTTTTAGTCGATTTGTTTTAAAACACATCAATATGAATTTTCTTGCATGATTGTGTTGCCGTATGGCTCATATTAGTTTAGTTTTATGTGTACTCAACTTTGGCACGGTTATGTACATTAATTCTGTAGCCCAATCCTGGCCCGGGTTTTTCTCCGTTTTTCCTTCGGGTAGAGGCTGATTTCTTATACAGGTTCTCTAGGCTTTGTCTAGGGGCTTGTTTATTGTAACAATAAATCGTGAATTTAGTGTTTTTTCAACTCTTATGATTTTTAAACCACTTTACTCAGAATAATTTATAGTTCGATAATAATTCGTACGTGTGAAATAAACTTTTTGTGTTAAATTACAAACATATCGACATTCTATTAGTATTATAACACATGACTAACATTTTATCTTATCTAGGAATTTTTGCTGAGTATAGTGTTTAAAAATCATAAGAGTTGAAAAAACACTAAATTCACATTATATTCTAAGTATTCTTAAGGATGAATAATGTGCAAAGACTGACGCATGTCAGACAAAATTCCATTATTTCACCTGATGCTCGTGTTATTTGTAGAATCTATACTCATATTTCTACGTTGATATTTAATAACATTTAATTCATGACACAACTTCCCAGTTCCTAGTCGTGAAGTAGCTCTTGTATCGCGTCGACGGACCGGGACTCGAACCCAGCACCTCACCGCTCTGGCCGCAGGTGTTGTGTAGGGGCTTTGGATTCGAGTCCCCGTCCGTCCGAATTCTCACCTGGCCGTCGACAGAGTAACACATTCCCCTGTGGCCACGATTACGTTGATGCGGATGGTGTGTCTATTTTTGGTAACGAGATATTTTTAAAATATTTTAGTAAAAAGGGAATAAACTAATTTCAACGAATACTACCGAAGAAAAACGACTTTATTTAAAAAAAACAGACATATATTTACTTAAGACCACAATTAAAATGAAATAAAATAAAATGCAACGTCTCAATTCCTCATGCGGATCATCGTGAGAGAAAACTGGTACAACTCTAGAGCGATGGGCTCACATCAGTTGTAATACACAAAAATCAATGACACCAGGGTCAAATTACATCTCTATTTAAATACACTCCTTATTTACAATTACAATGAATATTGAAAACGAAACAATTATGTAGAATAAAATAAATAATATAAAATAGAATACAACTGAATTACAATCTGTGAATCACACAATTGAGAATAAATTTAAAAGGGTGAAAAAAGTCATATTGGACAAACAAAAACCGTCAATAATAAATTTGTTATCATTATCTATAAGTCTATTTTACATTTAAAAAAATATGTCTGGGTTTTTGTCAATAATTTCGTTTTATTCTGTATTATGTAACCATGCAGACGGAAAATACGACTATATCATTCCAACGAATATTGTTTCCTCCGCTCCTCCTGGTACTCCCGTCCGCCGCCGGAGCGCAGCACCAACCACCGCGTGGAAAGCGCGCGCGCGCCGAAGCGTGGCGAAGCCGCAGGCGCTGTGGGGCAGACGGGCGGGCTTTGCTGCTGCTGCTGCTGTGTGGTGGGAAGGGGAAGCGAGCGGGGCGGCGCGCGCGGGCGGATGGACGGACGGNGCCGACCGCCGCCGCGGTGGAACCGGAGGCGGAGCGTTCCCACAGTGGTGCTGCTGCTGCTGCGGTGGCGGAGGCGCACACCCGAAGCAACAAGAGCAAAACGACCGAGACGACGGCGGCGGCGAGCGACCACCACTTCAAGAGACCTCGCGAGCGATAGAGAGAGAGGCAGAGGTAGAGGTTAAAAAAAAAATTAAAAAAAGAAGAAGAAAAGAGGCACGCGGTGTGGGAGGGCATGGGGGGGGGAAGGAGGAGAAAAGAGAAAAAGAGGATGCGAGAGAGCGACAGAAAGAGAGAGAGAGAGAGATTGAGAGCCGTCGGCGCGGCACGTGCACCACTGTCTGTCTGTCTGTCGAGCGGCGTGCCCGACCGCCCCCTCCCCTTTCCCCGCTAGCCCTAAAGCACGCTCACTACGATCTCATCATTTTCTCCTCCCCCCCCACTCCCACTGCTACGAGAGGAGAGAAGAGAACCCGGCTCCTGAAGCAACAGCAGCAGCACCAACAACAGGTAGTGAGTGGGTGCTGGAAGGAAAGAAAGTTGTTCGCTCCCACACTCCGAGACAAAGGCTCAGGAAGTATTGAGTTTGATTTTCAATCGGGGTTGGTTTTTTTCCACTTGCGAGCGCCACAAATATTAAGTCCAGGTTTGGGATTTATGAAACTCGTCACAGACGATGGGGTGACGTGTGAATATTAACTCATTGTCGATTCTAAATTAATATAGTGGAGAATATGTACATTTTTTGTTAGTGTCCCCACAAAATTGAGAACGGGACGCGAAGTGCCCCCGTGTTAGAACGTTCCCGTTTCGTCTCTTTAGTCTTCTCCTTTGCAGGAAACCAAAAATTAGTGGAGAACATATGACATTCGCGAGTAAATTGATTGCTGCTGTTAAGATTCACGCGAAAAATAAAAATAAAATAAATATTTAAGTACGACGTGAAAGCAATTATTTTATTGTGCAAACATTTTTTTCTTTCGAAATTAGAAGAAGCTATTTCTGCACACAAATAAGTAAAAATATTTCTATAACTTCAATCTTCTTGAAGAATTAGGACTTCTTGGTGTGAAGTGACAACTGACACTAACAANTGTATTCTCTCACCAATTTTCTGAGTTATAAATAAAGCGACATTCTTGGCATCATCAGGTTGTGCATAAGCGAGATCTCATGATGTCCTGGCGATACTGACTATCGGGACAAAAACTTTTTTGGCTTGAACTATAGTAAAGACTATACTTTGTTTAATTTCTTTATTAAATTTTAAAATTTATCGCCGCGTGTTTGAAAAAAGATTTCTTGAATTTAGGTCGTCATCCATCAATTTGCCAGTTTGTGAGTGCTGTTTTAACACTTCAGCATACTGTCGGTGAGACCAGCACTCCCAGTCAGTCAACGTGTAATGGATATGTGTAATTGTTTACTTTATTATAATTCTAATTGTTTTAAAACACAAGAATATGAATAATAACGAAGAAAAAAAGCATGATTGAATTCGTTCACAAACAATATTCAGGAAGTGACATTGTTGCTCATTTGAACTCACGTGGCTCAAGAGCACAAGTACAAACAAATGCTTAAGTGGCAGTTTTCAACTTTTTCGTGACGTAAGGTCTCGTCTCGCCTCAAAGGGAAAAGGGAAATAGCTTTCTCAAGTATCCGGTGACCTATGGATAAAAGTAATGTAAAATATACTTGAGAAAACTTACTACAAACCAAAGTAAACTAGCATCACTTTCGTGATTCAAAAGTTGGTCTTTTTTTGTTAATAAATGTTTCCTCCATAAGACGCAATATATTACACCACCAATTATATTTCCAATTATTTCATTTAAATAATGTGAGGTTATGTTTTTCAAGTTGAAATAACAATGAGAACACATTAATCTGTGTATTTGCGCCGCTTTCAAATAAATAAATTTATTGTCAAAAAAGCAGTACAAACTGCGTATGACCACGTGGTGGACAATACACTAATTTACTCTCCGGAATCAAGCGAGGGACGTATTCCATCAATTCCCATCAAGGGTCCTAAGGCAGAGGCAGATTCAAATATTTAAGAAAAAAATTCCTAGATAAGATAAAAAGTTAGCTACGAGTTATAATACTAATAGAATGTCAATATGTTTGTAATTTAACATAAAACATTTATTTTACATGTATAAATTATTATCGAACTATAGATTATTCTGAGTACATTCTTTAAAAAATCATAAGAATTGAAATAACACTAAATTCACGATTTATTGTTACAATAAACACGCCCCTAGACAAAGCGTAGAGAACCTGTGTGAGAAATCCGCCTCTACCCGAATGAAAAACGGAGAAAAACCCGGGCCAGGATGGGGCTACAGAATTATTGTACACAACCGTGTCATAGTTGAGTACACATAAAACTAAATTAATATGAGCCATACGGCAACACAATCACGCAAGAAAATAGTTTTTGAAGTTGTTATAAGTTATTTTAATATTTTTAATTTTATACTTTAATTTTAATATACGTTAATTTAATACTTGAGTGATTTCATTCTACCTTGAGGTTGAAGTGATATTTTATGGTGTATGAGGTTTATTTACGGTTGCGAAGAGGTATGAGGCAAATGCATTCATTATCACTCTTGTATAGCTCTAAGTGTTTTTCTTTAACAGATTTTAGTTCGTTTTTTTATAGTATGTTTTGGTGTCGGTCTCTTTTATATAATTGATAATGTTAAAATGAAAACCTTCTTGTGTGTACGTATTGTCATATACATCGAAACGGTGGCGATGGGATGGGTGATGGACTTATGATCTAAAGTCAAGAAATCATGTCCTTATTCAGCGGTGGATCTATGTGGGGGGGGGGGGGCTTAGAGATCCACTCCCCCCCCCCTCTTCATTACGGTCGTCATTGAATTAAGGGAATTTTTCATACAGATTCGCCAAAGGGAGAGAAAACGTGAAGAATGACACGCCACACAACCGAGCTGAAGACAATGGGGCAGGCAGGTTACGAGGAGATCAGAGGTGAATCTCGGGGCGGAGGGCAGGAACGCGGATAAATGCCACGGACGAACATCAGGGTGGAGGTGCAACAACAGAAGAAAGAAGAAGAAGAAATATTGGAGGAGTTTGCGGAAGATGAGACCGGTGATCATGACTGGGCGATAAAGAAATGTGAAGGTCAAGGAACGGAATAAATCAAAAATTCCTCTAAGATATTTCACAATCACAGATTTTGTCGAGACATTTAAACGGACAGGAAAACGGAAATAACTCGAGTTCGAAAAAAAAAAAAAATGAATACACCCATAATGAGTTCTGCGATGAGGGCTCCAATGGCCTTGATGTTCGCGAGTCCGTAAGCCCCATTAAAAAACATATCTAACCATTCTGGTTTTGTTTTATTACGATTTATTAGGAAATTATATTATGTACTAAATCGACCAAATCAATTGGAATGTAAAATGTTAAGTGTTTACTTTAAGTAATTTTAATTAAAAATAATAATTGATTAGTGAAATTGTTAAATGTCTTTATAAACATTGGTAATTCCATTTCTTTATTTTTCGCTCATCACTGAAAACAGATTGAAAGGCAAAACCCCACGGGGACGATGATGAACCCATGACGCGGAATACGCTCAATAACCGCTATACATTACGCTGCGTAGAGAGGGAACACTTTTTACACTGATCCCCAAGCACAAGAGCACGTTGCATTCCCAACTCAATCCCCTGATTATTTTCTTATACACTACAAATGAAAATTTTCTCTGCACTTTCGTGTTTTGAGATGTATCGATGCGAAATTTTTTACGAGAATATTTCGCCATGTTTTCAAGCGATTAACCTTACCAACCCAATCCCTTAGCACTCCGCTCTCAGCAACCATTAGTGTTATATCAAGAAATAAGGGAAAATAGTCGCATAATCGTTCATTTTGTGAACAATAATAGGCCGACATTATCATCCTGAACACTACGTAAAGCTTAAGGCAAAGTTACACTCGGGCCGTCGTTCACTTATTTCCTCGGCAGCCATGTTGGCATTGTTGCGCTGTGGGTGCGGTAACTTCCATTGTTGGGGGCGTGGGGCGTGGTGAAGGAACGCGCAGAGCCAGGAACAAAGCTACGTGCCTCGTACGTATGCATGCATGAGAGAACGAGTGGACAATGGCTCGTGGCGGTGAGAGGGGGACACGGCGCGAGACACGCGCGCACAGTGGGCGCGAACCACAAGACGTACCCTACTAAAATTCTTTCATTACAACTTCAAAGTTTGTGATACTCGAGGGCGGATTTATGCGTTAGGGTTGCCGCAACCCCCGCCTCGCACTTGTCAAAGAAAAAAAAAATTGTGTGAAATTTTTAAGAAATTCAAAAATCTTCTTGGCCATTTATTAATTTCTAGGGATTAGGTCAAA